>JAGFMF010011799.1:13537968-13735624 GCA_019455555.1 Galemys pyrenaicus | reverse complement strand
GCCCATTTTTTGATTGGGTCGCTTACTTTGATTTTCTTGAGTCTTGTGAGTTCTTTGTATATCTTTGTGATCAGACTCTTGTCTGTTATGTGTAGCGCATATCATGGAAAATTTTGTAAGGAAACCAAAGTATAACCAAGCTTTTTGAGTACCTTGTTAATGGGAAATTTTGAGTAAGGAAGAAAACGTTCCTTCTATCTGATTCATCCAATCTTGTGTAGCAGTGAATTATACTGTAATCTAGGCAAAATGGTTAAATTCTCAAATCCTAGACCACAAGAAAAAATTTCTTTTTGAGATTTATATTCATAGACACACTTTGTCAATGACTCTACCTGAGGAAACAGAGGAGACTAACCTTGAGTTGAGCCCCAAGGCTGACTGGAGCCAGGAGACACAAATGCAGAGGAGGGGGCTGCCCAGGGGTGAGGGACCACCCCACAGAAATTAAAAACTCTAGTTATTTAAAGAAAAGCCTCTCCACACTTTCCCATGTATGAACTGCTCTGTGACTTGTCAGTGAATTTAAGCCAAGTCTATGTTTCTTTGCCCTTAGCCCATTCCTTAGCTAATAAAATTCAGTTCCTTTGTTTTCAACCCTGGTTCCCCAAATCTATATAATCTCCTTCCCTTTCTAAATCAGGGAGGCAGAATTGAGTTCATATCTTACCTCTTTGCCAACAAACTTGCATAAAGTTTCTTTTCTCAAACTCTGGCGTCATAGCATTGGCCTCAATGCATGTTGGCTAACAAGTTCATTGTTCATTGACAATAGAGCAAGGGCATAGGTAAGGAGCTGGGGGAATGGGTTCAAATCCCCATATCCACTGGGTCTCAGGTCTGCTCTTTGTTTTCTCTGAGATTTTTGCAAGGCCTAGGTATGAGTCTATGTTCTTCTCTGTCAGGTTGGAGTATACTCACACATTTGGAATTGTCTGTAGGATCAGAGAGTTTTAGGAGGAAGTATTTTTATGAACATTTCAGATTTTGGCAGATGTAAGATTTTACTTTCTCAGTCAAAACTTGATTGCTGGGCCTGTGCAACACTGCATGCTAACTACTCATTGTAACTCCACTCTGGGCTCCATGTCTCTTAAATCACCTCTCACCCATCATCACCAGCTGGAGCCATCTGAGATGATTCCAGCTCAGAAGAGACCCCTGCTGGCCATAAGGACACATGGTTGTCCTGCTCTGAAGATTCCAGCGGGTTGCTCCTCAGGCCTCAGGAGAATGGTGAGTCCAGGAGCCCTGCAGAGAACCTCTAAACATGCATAGACAGTGCCCAGGTGTTCTGGAAGGTGAGCTCTTCGATTCCACTAATTCTCCAAGTAGCTTGCTCTGTGGAGAAGTCCACTGGTTGCTTTTTCAGTTTTATAAGGCTGTTATTTCTACTGAAATAATGACTAGACTATATTTTCAATAAGGCAAGAGGTCATGGCTCTAGCGTCCCGTTAGAAGCTGCCATTATTGCCATACAATTTAGGAAATGACTTTGACAGTGGGAATGTGAAGGAGTCAGAGAGGAGACATAAAGCCTGAAATAGTTCACATTCTCTAAAATAATCCACAGATGAGAGAGACAGAGAATGGGGAGGAATGGGAGAGAAAGAGAAAGAAGCTGATCTTAAGAGAAATATTTATAAATGGGGCTTTCTTAGGAAACAACCTTATTTCAATTTCTAGAAACCAGGATAGTTCACAAAAATCAATGATTTTGGAGTCAGTTATCCAGTCCAAGCTCTCCCCCTCCCCCACCCAAGGTGTGGCTTATAGAATTGAGATCCAGAGTTCTAGAATTAGGAGTCACTAGAAGGAGTGCAGACCATGGAGTCACTTGAGCTCCAACACTGACCATGTTGCCTACAGGGTTGGGATAGGGAGACGATCCCAAGTCACTTAGTTATTTTACCTCTCTAGGCCATCCTCCAGTTTAGGTCAGGTTTGGCTGACTTTGACTGAGTTCACCTGTGTGGATGGGCCAAGAGTAGTTAACATAGAGTGGCCTTGCCTAAGGCTGACTCTTCCACTAGAGTGCTCCACATGGCCAGGTGAGAGTGGGCTTTCTCAGGAGTATCTGGACAGAGATCCCAGGGGATGGACCGCTAGGCTTAGAGTTGGCACATTGTTGTTTCTGGCATGTTCTGTTGCCCAAGTACATCACCATGCAGTCTGGACCCAAAGATTGCAGAGATGAAAGAAGTTGGAAAACCATATAGCAAAGGGAAAGAAATAACAGCTACTAATTTTGCAAAAAAAATATTGCTAAAGGCAAAACAAAAAACACAAATCAGAAAACCAAACCAAAATTCAGGTCACATCTTAGATTGGGAGGATGGAAAACGAGACTTGGGCCTGCTTCATGAGTCAGTGGCTGCTGGTTTCCCAGGGGCTGACCACACACTTGCAGAGTTGATCCCTTGGGTGCGTCCTTGGCCTAGGCATCATCCTTGCAGCTGTGCCCAGCAATAGCCTCTTGATACCCCATTGCAGACAATGGGGGAGGATGTTGGGAAAATGGGGAATTTTCTGAGATGCAGAAGAAGTATGATCAGGCTTTGTCTATTTTCAATTTTTCTTTGCTTGTTCTGCTACTTTAGAATCATTAGGTAGCGAAGGCTCCTTATCCTGTTCTCTATGGCTTGGAGTCCAGTAGGTCCAGACCCAAGTGGACAGCCCACACTCAGCTTCTCCCAGAAGTGTGAGGACTTGAAATCTCCCTGGAGTCTATGTTTACTCTAGTGACTTCTCTGACCTCCCAGGTCTGGCTGTGGGGCCCCCATACTTGAGGTGCATGTTGGTCTGGAGCCCAGACACAGCAGGACCCTGTTTCCTACATCAGGATACACTGGAAGATGGAGTGGAAGAAACATGGGACCCCTACATGGGAAGAATGTGGGGAAGACCAGTTTCCAGGACCCCTGTAAGAGCAGGGCCAAACTGCCATCCTATAAATCATCCAGGACCCCAAGAAGACCAGGATTTAAGGTTCAGCCCTGGCTATGGCAGTGGAGTTTCATCGTCAGTTGCTCACAGCTGACTCATACATTTCTGTAGATGTTTTAAGGTAAAGGATGTGAACTAAAAGATGCAATCTTTTCCTTGTCAGTATTAATATGGAGGCAAGCTCGGCTTTTGTGTATGAAAATGCTAATATGAGGGGTGGCTTTTGATAACAAGAGTCCAATCTGCACACTTGGTTGATAACTATTGAACAAAATCAGAAAGATTTGTTTGTGTGAAAATATATAATTAATAGATATCTTTCTAACATTTGTCACAAAATTGCAGTGGAATTACAAAAAAAAAAAAAAAGTAGGAGAGAACCACAAAATAAGGAGTGTAGAGACATTTACTTAAAACCGTGTTTTTTTAAAGACCAGAAAACACTAGTTGGGATGTTACAGTACCTCCTCATTAGGGAGTTCAGCCTTAGGAGAGTCTTGGGTAGGAGAGGGAGCAGTGTGTTTTCTGGGGGTGGGGGTGGAAAGGAGCTACAAAGAGGTGGTAAGAACCTCCATCCAGGCTAGCACTCACTCACTCCTCACAACTCCTGCCTCCTTACTCCTCACTCCTTCTCACTCCTCCTCACTCCCTCCCTCATTTGTTTCTTCTTTGCCATCTAGCAGGACACATATGCCTGGTCCTGGGGTACAATCAAGGGCCATGTTCTGGGAGCGATGACGGGGTCATTCCCAGAGGGTGTGTTTCTGGCCTCCAGCATGAGAGCTCAGTGGAGGAGGTCACTGGATAAACTTAATGTGCTGAGCCCGCTGGCCTTCTTGTCCCCCCCCCCCCCCCCCCCCCCCCCCCCCCCCCCCCCCCGCCNCCCCCCCCCCCCCCCCCGCGTCTCCCCTTCAGTCTCTTGGACTTCCTCTGTGGGGATTCTCACCTTGTGACTCTGCCTCCCTTGAAGGTTGGGGTCAGCTGAGGGGGACCTGCTGGAGGAGCCAGAGATGCTGAGGTGGGAGGTCTGCCCCAGAGCTGTTCACACCTGCCGGCATCTGGTCTGCAGGAGGCGTTGCTTTGGCTGGTGAGCCGGTTCCATGCCTGGCAAGAGCAGTGGGAGCGGGTGGTTGCCCCCTCTCATTTCTGCCCCTTCACCCTGGGCTTGTCCTGGCACACTCAGGGGGCCCCAAGCTGCAGTTAATAGGTTAGATCAAGGGAGAGGTCCCTTGACTCTAATGGATTCCTGTTATTCTGAGAACCAAAAGGGAAACACTAGTGTCTGCTGCTGGGGTCACACGGGTAAATGGTTTAGTCCCCTCCTCTGTGAACTGGGATGACAGTGGTTTTCTCCTCCCCACTAAGTACTGTCAGTCTTTATGGGGAGAAAGAGGCCTCAAACACAAGATTGGTTATTATTAAATTGTTTGGGTCCTTGATAGCATATTCATGGGTCTATTCAATGTAAAATATATTTCATTTCCTTAGCATAGCAAATGAGTCCCCTTTCTTATGATGGTTGCAGAATTTAATATTGAAGGGATTTCAGTTGGCATCTGTGTGCATCTGTGAAAATTCAGTTCAGAACTGAGACACATAAAAGGAAGAAAAACACAAGGTTGTTCAACTTGGCAAATGAGAAAAGAAATTTTGCTGAATGTCAAGAGTTTAGGTGTAGCACAGAGAACAAGCATTAAACAGCACCCCCCCATCAGAGCCTTTCCAGGGCTCTTCCTGAGTGTGAGTATGAACACAGGCGCATGTCTGAGGTTTTAGTAGGAGGATACATTCACAGACGAACAGGTTATTGTTTTGTGTTTAGTGCAACTGACCACAGTCAATGAGGTTGTGCTTCCATCTCAAGGCCACAGTGCTTTCCCTCTCTGAAGGGAGGCCTGGGCTTTCCCTCTCTGAAGGGAGACCTTGTCCCTGGCCATTGAGACCTGTGTGCTGATGCCACCTCGCTGCCATCCAGGCACTGATGCAAGCTGTGTTCCTGGGGTCTAGCACTAATGCACGCTCATGGCAGCCCCTACACTAATGCACACTCATGACAGCCCTTGCACTAATGCATGCTCACGGCAACCTTTACACTAATGCACATTCACTGCAGCCCCCTGTGTTGTGGGAACTGCATCAATGTCCTAGACAAAGGGAAAGTGGTCTTGCAAGGATGGAGCTGCCCTTTGGTCAAAAGGGAACAGCCTCTGGTGCACGTACAGGGAGGGATTCCAGTTCAAAACTTCCACAGAAAAAATATATTTCCTTTAAAACTTAAAAATGTTGGGAGTTTTGGAGAATGTTAGAGGGGAAAAAGCAACAATGCAAGAGATGGGAAAAAAAGGCAGAGCTGTAAAATTCACCCTAACTGTTGGCCTGGAGAGTAGACTCGGGACCCACAGTACAGTTTCAGGAGGTCAGGCAGACCAAGCTGTGACTGGCAGGCCCCAAGGAGGCAGGATGAGTATGAGGGTATTTCCTGATTGAGTGAGGGTTTTTTACTCAAAATATTTAATGCATTTTATCTGATAGATTTTCTTAATTTTGATAATAACAGATACAATCAGAAATATATTCTGCAGATCCTTGAATAAAAAAATTATAGTTATTTCCAACAAGGGCATCTTCCCCAGCGCCCACATTCTGCACCCATAAAGAAATCATCACTGATTCTGCCCTTGAACTCTTTCAGTTAATTAAAAGGATGTGGAGGAAGCCTGTCTTTCTGGCTTGGTACTGTTAATTACAAAGGTATTCAATATGCCACTGCAAATGGCATCTGCTAGTGCTTAATTAAAATAAATACAAAAATTTAAATGAACGAAACAGATTTTGGCACCGGTCTGCAGTTTCAGGGCCAAATTTTATGCGTGGGTCTAATACAAGCAGAGGAACCAATCTTTTCTCCTGTGGATCGGGTCTGCCTTTTCCACCCACTGGATCTGTAGACTTCGCCCTGCCCCCTTCCTCACACTGCTCCCCACTCCTCACCCCACCCCTCACAGCTTTAGGGGAGACTCCAGATCTTTGGGGAGGGATGGAAGTTTGTTTCTTGAATCCATTTTCCTTGAACAATCCGAGACGTGGGGAGCATGTGGTGTGTCCGGCACCTGTCACCTAGGGGGTCTGGGACTGCTTCCAGAGATGAACTCATTAACTGTGCCCCTCCCCGCATGCAGGGAGCTAGGAAGAAGAACACTGCAGACTGGTGAGCAGGAAACAAGCAGCACGTGAAATCAATGGCATTCTTGTGGGTGCTGCCTCTACTCCCTAAATTGTGAGCCTGGGGTAACACATCCTGGTGCTGAGATCCCGCCTTTGGACCATCCCATGGGGCAGTCTGCTGAACACCTGGTGGAGCAGGTCCGGCTCACTCACAGATTCAGAAGCCACAGGAGCCTCCTGCATATAAATCGTCCAGGCCTCAACCCTGCACTGAGGCCCTGTGGGCCCACCTGCCGGACTTCAGGTTAGCAGAGAGAGCCCTGCAAGAGGCCAGTTGGAATTCCCCACTGCACTTGTAGAATGCCTTGTGTGCCTGGTCATTAAAGGAACTTGGTTGGTTAAAAGTGGCAGATGCCCAAGACAACTGATTTATGATACATGGGTGGGAATGTGGGGGAAAGTTGTCAGCTACCCCAGGGACAGTCGGGACTCGAGAGAAATAAGAATGAAGCCAGAGCTCAGAAAATCACCTAGCGGGCCCTGGGGCTCCCCTGGCCCTCTGAAAAGCTCTCCAAGGCCTTCTTCTGCTCCCCTGCTCCCTTCCCCCTGCTGACCTCCATGCTCACTGGGAGAATGAGATGCCTGGGAGGGGCACTTCCTGTGGAGCCACAAGCAGGACTATCTGGAGACCTCTTCTGGTCCCGAGTCAGAAAATCTGTAACGCTGGCACCCATTTATCAGTGTGGGTAGGAGCATGGCACCCACAAATACATGGCCCCCTGAGAGAATGTGAGAGGTAGGAAGAGGAGGCAGCCTGGACAAGGGGGATGATGGCTGCTTGCCACTTCATGTGGGCCCTGGTGCAAAGCCTGGTGGGGCCTCAGGCTTCCCCCACTGGGCAAGGTCCCTCACCCAATAGGGCCTCCCTGTGTGTGGCTTCCTCAACCCTAGTGTGCTGCCAGTATATGCAGGAAGCTTATCAGCGCTGATGGACAGTCCTGAGAGACATGGCTGTGGTTACAGGAACTCCCTTTCCCTCTCATCAAGATGCAGGAAACCCACACTGTCCACCTTTTGATGCAACCACTGGGTATCTTTTCCAGTTTGCTGGGCCAGGCTGATGTGGGCGTCTACCCAATGACCGCACCTGGCCTCCCCAGCACCCTGCAGGACTGAGGCAGTCTCCCTCCTACTCTGCCCCCTTCAGTGTGCATACACTCCAGGCTACCAACAACGTACATTATGATGTAGGGAACGCCATCATTTGGGACACCCAGTTGTTCCTAAGTCATAGGATGGAGAGGTGACACCTGCATCCATAACACACACCAAGAAGCCTCACGCCAGGGACTTGGCCTGCATGGGTTTGTGGGAGGGAGGGGTAGCAGGTACACCTGTGGGCCCAGTCCAAGGTGAAGCAGGGCCCGGGGTATATAGCAGAGCCAGGGTGGGCCTAGGAGGGCCTAAGATGGGCAGGGAGAGAATGTAACCAGCCCAGGGAGGAACCCTGCTCTCTGTATGGAAATTTCCTAACTTTTTCTATTCAGTTTTTAAATTTTGAAGACATGCTAACTCCCAAGCATTCTTTCTCCATCTTTGTTCCTTCTTTCATTGCAAAATATTGTCACACAGGCATGGTTACTGCAGCAATGCCTCCCTGCATGGGCGTGGGGTAGCCCTGCCTCCAAGGGGTGGAGAAAGCCCTGCTTCCTCTGTTTTTATGAAGCAGTGTCTGCAGGGCCCCCAGGGCCATGGTCAAGTTTGCACTTGGGAGCCCCAGGGTGCTGAGCGCCCACGGGGCTGGTGAGGATGTGGTGGGGGTATGGGTGGGTGTGTTGTTTCATGGGGGGCTCCCTCTGAGAGTAGCATGGGTATGGGTGGGCATGAGAGGGGGCTGTGTGGCCACTACTTGATGGACCCAGTGACTTTCCCATTACTCTGAGGCACCTAATCAGAGGTGGTGTGTGTTCAAGTATGTGTCTGTGTGTACATGCATGTGTGCACCTGGTCTTCCCCATGCCCCCACAGACTCCCCTCCAAGGTGAGTTGAATTACGGGTTTGTCTTGCCTGTCCCTTTTTCTAAATTCTGTTTTCTGCATAGGCCCAGTTATCCCCACTCTCTGATCATTTTAAGGATGGCAGGACAGCTGGTGCTGTGTGTGGAAATCTGGTTCCCAAAAATGAAACCTTCCAGAGACTGCTTTGTCAGTGGGGGGCTGCTGACTGGCAGGACTTACTTTAGGGTAAAGGAGTGGATGGTTGGATTTAGGGGGAGGTTCAGTTCATCTGTCTGCCTGTCTCACCGTCTCTCTACCCATCCATCAGTCCACCCATCCACCTGTTCATCTGTCTGTCCAACCTCCCATCCATTCACATGTCCATCTGTTTGTCCACCTGCCCATCCATCCATCCATCCATCCATCCATCCATCCATCCATCCATCCATCCATCCATCCATCCATCCATCCATCCATCCATCCATCATCTATCCACCTGTGCATTTGTCCTATCTTGTTTGCTTGGGGTGTTCCGGAATGTTGACCTGTGTTCCCTAAATCCCAGAGGTTAGGGGTGGGTATGGAGGCCAGTCAGGCCAGTGCTTTGGCTCTACTGTATCCTCCAGGCCAGACTGGGCACCCCTCCACCTGGCCATCCCGCCCATGTCTCTAGGCCTGGAGTGTCTCTTGGCTGCTCTGCTGACAGCTCATTGTACCCCCCCACCCTCACCACGGTGTGGCTAGAGATGGCCAGTGAGGGACTCTCTGGGGCATGAGGGCTGTGCAACTTGTCCCTGGCTGGCCCCAGAGTTCATTTGCTGCCCTTGGGATCATGCCCACTGGGGATGGATGATTGTCCTTGGCTCTGTCCTTTTCCTGAGACCTTGGCCCACATAGCATGTCATTCTGTGTTACCACTTTCCACGCATCCTAGAATTGCTTGAAATTTCTCATTTGTTGGTATTTCTTCCTTAATTTAAGGAAAGTTTTTGGTTCTGGTGAAATTTCTACTCGGTTTAGGCACCATGCAGAGACTCTCACTGTGGTCACTTTAAGGGTGAGATCTGTGAGGCGGAGGAACCCTGGGTGCTGCAGTCCTGCACCCCGAGTCCAGCCTATCTTCCCTTCCTCTGGGGTGAAGGTTGCACTGGGATGAGACGTAGGTGGGCCCTCCCAGCCTCCTTAGGGTGTCTGACAGATGTCCGCTCACTGAGACAAGAGATTTGGCATTTTTCAGGAAGTAAAGAAAACCTGCAGACTCAGCGTTTGCTCCAGGCTCTGCAGTGTGGTCACCCAGCATCTGGGCCAGGCCCCAGACTGCTACTGTCCACTCAGCAAGGGCTGAGATGATGCCTGTGTTCAGCCACCGAATCAGCAGTGAGGGTCATTTTCCTGGCGGCACCTGTACCTGTGGGCTTCACAGTAGGGGATCACTGGCCTCTCTGCCCTGGCTCCCTCCCAGCTCCTCCGCCCCTTCCCAGTCCACCCCTGCCTGTAGTCACCAAGAGGGCAGGGGCCCTAAGCCCACTGCGGGGTGAGCCTCCTGTCCACACAGCTTCAGGGAAGGGAAACCACTTCTAGGACTAGTGGTGCCACCAGCTTGGATTTCCCAGCAGGCTGTCAATGGCACAGGCCACCATCTTGTCCTGAATTTGAATTAACAAAGACTAAAAACTCCAGTCCCGATTCTGATAGGACCTAGGGGAGGGGAGGAGATCGGGTGAAACGCTAAGCTGGTATAGCAGGAAATCTGCACACAAGTATTGTTTATGGCTGGTCTGCTCTGAGTTAACTTTCCAGCCCAAGGACATGTCTGGAGGAGTGCAGCGAGCCAGTGCTGTCTGAAGACCAGCCTCAGCACACTGTCCAGGTGTCCAGGAGGGCCATAAGGAGCTCCGGGGAGCTGGACATCACCACCTCCTGGTAGCAGTGGAGGCCCCTTACTGCTGAACTCTCTTTGCTCAACTCACTATGAAAAGGCAGCTGGAAATGAAACGTTAAGGCGGTTTCTTTAGGATGTTAACCCCCTGTCTTCAAGATTGCCAGCTGTCTGATTAAAGTGTACTTTATAGGAGGATTATAGGGGATCAAGGAGAAAAATGACAAAACCACAACAAAACAAAACAAAAATATACAGACGACTACAAATCAGAGTCATCTGCAGGGAAGAGGGAGGGAGTGGGATCAAAGTTGGGGGAGGGAAGAACACAAGGGACTATGGTGAGGGTGCACGGGTCAATTGGTGGTGGGAATTCTATGGGCACTACACCTAGGAAAGAAAGCAAACATTGTATAGATAAGTAAACAAACAAACAAACAAATAATAAAAGCACACTTTAAAGATTCACCTCCTGTCTCTACTTTATTGCATTTGGTGGTGACAGGTGGCCCGAACTCCAGTTACAACTCCACAAAGGGGCTGGCTGAGTAGGGGGCTGCTGCCAGTCAGGATCACCAAGATGGTGGCCTGAGGGCAGGGGGCTCTCAGTTCTGGCCTCAAGCATCAGTGTTCCGGAAGCTCCCCAGTGACTCCTAAGTGCAGACGGGTTTGGGGACTGCTGGCTAACGGGCCTGGGAGAGCAAGAGCCATGGCCCAGGTGCATGTGAAGGCTCGTTTCCCATGCTCTGGAACCTGCTCCCCCACTTTTCCAGACTCTTTTTGGCAGACAGCTCTCCCCAACCATAGTCACACCCCACTTGGACCTGATTGAACCAAAGCAGCCTCTGCCCAGCCACATCACATCTTTATGCCATCGAGGGTTTTCTGGTTGTCCTTCTCATGTCTTCTCCCTCCATCAAGACTTTTTCCAACCTATGTTGGAGTTGGAGTCTGAGAACTTTCCACTCGTATTTGCGGCTTTCTTAGATAAGAGGAAATTCCAAAGAGAACAAACCATTTCCAAGTGTGTGTATGGGCCTCTGTTACAGCGCCTGCGCTAGACTGCGGCTTCTCAGCTGCGAAGGATTTTCATCATCCTTGGCAGCGGAGAAGGGCCATACCCACACAATTCATCACCTCCCTACCTGTCTGGGCATTCTTTGTGGTTTTTCCTTCCAAATAGCCTGCTTCTTTCTACATCAGGGCCAAACGCTTTCCTCTGGTTATTTTGTCATGTATTTATCCACATCAAATCTTCTCTGTATCCAGTTCTGAGACATAGATTGATCTATTTTGTTACTGAGTGAGAAATTGCCCTTGTCAATGCTGCTTGGAAGGGCCTTGAGGCAGCTGCCACAAATGATGGGGTGTTGCCTTCAGCATGGAGTGGAGGCGAGGACGTCTCCCTGATGGGTCTTCTGGGTGGGGGTTCCACAGCCTCATTTCCGCATGATTCTCCAGGTATAGCCTTTGTGAAACTGATCCACAGCTGGTTTTTGTCTCCGGCACTTAGGTATGACAACAATTCAACATGAAATTTATTCTACTCTTCTCTTCCCCTCACCCTAGTTCTTTTTTATCTTGAAGCCACATGCATGAATGTTGCTTTACAGCAAGGTGCCCACTGGGAGCCCCAGCATCACATGGCCATCATGTCCACTGAGTAACCTCGAGCCTTTGCATGTGGGCACCTTGGGGACAGTTATTTTGATCTCACCCTTCTGTGCTGATGTGGGGACACATGGAGCCCACAGGGTTGTTCTTCCCTGTCAGTCTCACCTTGTTACCTCCCAGGTGATGGAGGCTGGACCATGCTGCAGTCACATGTCTATTTCATTAGCGTCGTGAGTCCCTCTGTTGGGGTCTGCCATTCTGTGTCTGGGCTCTGCAGCTGGACCACTTGCCTCTCAGTGGGGGCGGAGGAGTCTCCTTTGCCTCCTCAGCTATCCTGTTGCTCACACTCACTTCTTGATCTGCCCTCTTCCTACCCATAACCTCAGGGAGCCCCAGTTAACTATGCTCCAGCGAAGTCCCGGTCATTGTTATAAAACGGAAAACAACTGCAAAAGGGGCTCTCCAGGCTGAGGGAGGAGAGCTGGGGTGGGGAGACAGGCAGTGTCCAGCTGCATAGGGTCTTGTCACAAAGCTTCATTCACAAACACCAAGTACATGATGGCACCACCTTGGGTAGAGGACAGTTAAAAGAGTTGGTCCAGCAGTGACTGTGACATTGCAGTAATTTCCCTCTAACATCGCCACTTCAGATGTACCCCTAGCAGCTCTCTGTTGCTCCCCAAACCTCAGAATGCCAAGTTCCAGCCCCAGGCAGTGTCTTTGCATCCAGGGAATCTGGGCTGGAGGGAGGGTGGCTATGACTCTCAGGCCAACAGGCCCACACGTTGCTGTGCCCGGTGCTGGGTGCTCTCGCAGCTAGGAGAAGAAAGGTCCCTCTGCAGGCCCCCTCCAGGAGCCCCACCACAGTGCAGCCTCCCCGGAGAAAGGCCGAGCATTAACTCACCAGAGAGCTGCTTTTTTCCACCAACACTCCCACCAAACTGGGCCCTAAGGGACAGGCTCCCTTTCGTTTAGTGACACAGGCTGGATCTGCCGGGGACATGAATCTGTTTCAAGGGGAAGTCTCAGGAAGTATCCATGGAGCTCTTTGCCAGTGGCAAAGCTGGGCCACACCACCAGCTCTGGGATTTAGCAGGTGCTTTTGGAACATTCCTGCTCTGAAACAATGGAAACAGCTATTGTGACTGTGCAGGTTTCTCTACCCAGATATCGTTGTCTAGATACCAGCATCTGGCACTTACGTGTAATTCGTTCCTCCACATCTAGGAGGTGTCTGTCACAGACATTTTAGATCTGCTAAGATAGGGAGACGTTGCTACTGGAATAATGACATACCCAAAAGCTCCCTGGACATTTATCAATTTAGATCAGGCAGGGACAACCTTACCTAATGTGCTTTATGAGAACCAGCCTTAAATGTGGCAAAGCAAGAATAGAAAGCAAAACAGACCTCTACTGACTGTGTGTATAGAGGAGGGCAGAAGCCTGGATAATCCAAAGTGATGAGTAATAAAAACAGGTCTCTCACTTAAGATTGAAATATTTTACATTTGCAACTGGGGCGTGTCCCTCACAAGGCACTATTTGAAGTGGCTTATTGATGCTGGTGTGACTGAAGCTGCTGTGACCGAAGCTGTTGGCTGAGTAGGGCTGGGGCAAACCTGTATGTGGACACAAAAGTATGGGGGGAGGATGGTGACAATGGCCGCATGCTCAGCCCTATTGCACATTCCTGGTGCATCAGATTCTCATTTGGAAACATCAGCACCCACCCACCCCACTCCCACTGCTCCTCCAGGTCAGTGGAGCCCAAGGCTTAGGAGGTGTCTGTGCAATGGGGCTCGATACTGGTGACTTCTGTCCTTGCTGGGGAAGGACTCACTGGCCCTGCTGGGCTCAGGGAGCAGGACATATAGCACAGAGATCTGTACCCAACCCAGCTGGGATGTTCACCACAGGGTGCAACCTTAATCCAGGCTCATTGCTTTGCAAGTTCAGACATTTGTGATGGTGCTCCAGTGTTCTCATGACTGCCAGTGACTGGTAATACCTACTTGCTGTGGAGTTTTCTCCTAAGAACCCTCTGGGTGGAGGTGATTCTTCAGCTAAAAGCACCACTCCCACAGTGAAACTTAGCTGCCAACACTCCAGAAGGGCGGTCTGGGCTGTTTTCTGCTTCCTGGTCCATCAGGAGATACAAGGTCTCCAAACTTCAGGGGACCTCAGGTCCAGAGTCCCCTAGGACAGACTTACTGCAGGGAGGCTTCTGAGATGGTCAGGTCCTTGGACTCTTGCATGACCATGACCTGGGACGGTGATCAGCTGGGGCTGTGAGTCATGACAATGTTGTGGGGATCTAGTCAGAGTTGGACCCAACTGGGGAGATGGATGGAGATGGGAGGGAGCAGAGGGTGTCACATGTCAGAAGGTGCATCTTGGGATCTATTTTATTTGGCTCCAAAGGAGAACTGATGAAGGTCTTTGGATCTAGCTAGCTGCTGGGAACTTGACAGGAGGGTCTGTGCTAAACAGAATGAAAGATAGGCATTTCAGGTTTGTATTTAAGCCTCCAGTTGAATACCCTTAGGTTATTAGAGAACGTACTGGCCACTGGCCTTGAATGCCACTCTACACATATTTCCATTGCAGCTCTGAAGTCACGAAGAATTATGAACAAAGCAGGTGTCAATGGCAGGCAGATTTGCCTAATCTATGAGGACCTGGCTGTGTGATTCTGGTGAAATGACAGATTAGTGACAGTTGTTTATGAAACTGGGATTTTTTTTTCCCCACTTTGAGTGTAAAAAGAATGGGATGAAACCCAATGAGATGGAAAGATGTGCTCTCCATTCATCTGGAGACTGGTGCAGCCAATATCAATTACCATCATTAATTAGAATTAATCAATCAAATCATTAATTTAATTTCTTGAGTCATTGACAATAAAAAGTATAACAATGTATATTTGCCAAAATGATTTGCAGTCTCCATGAAAACAGTAATTCAGCAATTAAGTACAAAGAAACTCCATTAATTTGTATTGCTTTTACTTACCAAAGCAGTTAATTACAAAGTGGAATCATTAGTCAGAAATTGATAGAAATCAAAGTGTGAGCAACAGTGAGGGAGCTGTCAAGTAAGGGTATGACAAAGTCACTGGGAGGGAAGGAAGGGGTCGATATTCAAGTCTATGTGACATCACTTATGGCCACACCAGGGTTCTGGTGCTGCTTATTCCATGCAAAATTAGAAAGACTAATAACAGTAACATATCAGTACCTGTAACTGGAAAGCACTGTATAAGTGCATTTTCTAATTAAACACTTAAAAAATAAACATAACCACTTATTGTGTTTAAAATCTACTCCTAAAATTGAGAGGAAGCGCTATCAGGCAGGGAACGGATACTTAGGAAGCCTGGAGAGCTTAAACTTTAAGGGGAAAATCCCATGTTGCCTGTTTTAAGGTTCACATCACTCACATGCATCAAGGCAAAAATCAGGTTCTAGTGTGCTCAAAGATTTTTAACAGGGAGAGAGACGAGTAGCGGGGAGGATTTCAAGTAACAGACTCCCTGCCAAATTCCCAAGTCAGTCACTTACTGTGGGCACCAGTTCAGCCAAACAGGTTGGATCCCAGAGCAGAGCTTCCAGGATAATGAGCCCAAGGCACCTCCCAGCAGGAAAAACCCTCAATGGGTTGGGCTGAGATCAAGAGCACTGGGAGAAAAAGAGAGGACCAGTATTCAAAATGACCCACGCAAGTTGCACAACCTATCCCAGGTCAGGATGGCAGCCTTCAGAATCTCTGAAGAGAACCAGGTTCAGAGTGCTAAAGCTTCAAAGGGCAAAGCCCAGGAACAGCCTGCCTGCACATCTTTCATTCCTTCTCTTCATTCCAAATGGTCATGCCTTTCCTTCCTCTTTCCCAGCAGCCTCCCCACCACCCCTGCCCCCTCCATTCAGGGAGACTGACTCATGGCATGCTGGGAGATGTAGTACAAGGATGGATGTATGTGTGCTGATTTGGGTTCTGGAAGATGATGCCCTTGCAGGGTCAGCCAGTGCCTCTCCCCCCTCCCATCCCCACTCCCAAAAACCATCTCTCAGGGAAGCTCCCTGGGCAGTGTTGACATTCTGGAGGACTTGGATAACTGCCAGTGGTCTTCCTGTGCACATCCTGCTGGGCAGGGGCTGTTGCTGCCCCCCTCAGTGGCCTTGGGGTGTCATCACAGGAAGCTATGATCAGTTCTGAACAGACACAGAGGGAGCTCTGGAGTGGGACCAAAACGGCCAGGAGAGGGCTGGGAGAGTCTTAAGAGGAGGGAGCTTCACCTGTGGGTCAAGAAGCTGGTGGCCCCATGGGCCAGGTGTGTCATAGGCTGAAGGGACAGGGCCGCTCCCCAACAGAGCCAGGAAAGTGGAAACTTGAAAATTAAAAAAAAAAAAATCATTATTACAACATAAAAATTAAAGACTTTTATAAATCCTAAGGGACTGAATCAAACCCATAGAAATGGTTTTAATCAATCTATACTTGCATCCTGAATATTTTAATCTACCTGACACTGATGGAAGCTTAGAGCAGAAAATTTAGGATGGAAGTTTCACAAAGTCAAAAACCAGAGGTGGAGTATGGATGATTAGCAGTTGTTAATAGTCCTGAAAGTTTATAGAAATCAAGGTGGGACAGGATGAGAAAGGGTTACCTGTGTTATAGAAGTCAACCCAACTCAATGCCAATGTGATAAAATCCCACAGAGGAGTGAAGTCCCATAGACACCACTACATAAGCACACCCCTTGCTCTGGCCATATGCAACTCTTGCACTATGACTGCCCATCTGCTTCTGTGCAGGAACCTCCTTTTCTTAACAAACCTGCCTCTTTCAATGCAGCCCATTTATTGCCATGCCAGTATCTACGCAGGCATCTCTTTTTCCTAACAAATCTTTAAAATGCAAATTTTAAAAAGACATTTCCCATGCAAACATCTTTTTTCCTTAAAAAATGGGGAAAGCTACTGAATTCATTCTCAGAGCAACCCAAGTGTTCCATTCACTGAACCCTTAACAACACCCATCTTTTAATGTCTGCATAAGACTAATATTTGGGAAGTCAGGGAGAGCCAGGTCACCCTTTAGGCTCAGGGTTGAGAGCCTGAGTTTAGAACCAGTCAGTCCCTAAAACATAAAACATAAAAGAGCTTTACAAATTGACTAACAAAGACAATTCTAAAGACAGAATGGCAAAGATTTGAATCACAAATCCAGAGAAGAGCAAATTTGAATGATTCATAAACACAAACAGATCAAGTCATTGGACATGGCATGGGCAGGGATGCAAAAAAACATCAAAAGGAGCTATATCTTTGCTCACATCTGAAGAGTCCCATAGGCACCTGTGCTGGGGCAGTGGGGGTAGGTTTCTGGGGGTAGGTTTCTGAGGGGAGCTGCCATCCCAGTGGACCACAGCCCCTGTCATCTCAGACTGTAAACTCACTCCTGGGAACCGAGGTCCAGAACAAGAATATGGCACTTCCGCAAGTCAGCAGGGAGCTGCTTCAGGAGACTCTGGGTGCTGAGATGCAGGCGAGAGCTGGGTCTGCTGGGCTTTCCAGAGCCCTGGGAGAGGTGGGGGGGGGGTGCTTCCAGCACAACCCTTCCTCCTTGTTGCCAGGTACCAGGTGGGCCTGGTGAGCAGCGACTCCCGTGCTGATGGAAGGCAAAGCCTTGGAATCACTGGGAGCATAGAAGACCCTGCACACTCCACCTCATGCTTTATGTTTAGGGGGCCTCCTATGCAAACTCCTTTGGGGTTTCCTTCTTAAAAGCCAATGATACCTCACTTTTGAGTTAGAGGAGGTCTAGCTCCTTCAGCCACATTTCTGTTCTTCATGGGGAATCTGCGATCTGCTTTTAGATGTAATTTCATATAAATAAGTTTTATTTTCAGGACTCTGATCCCTGAGAACAATCTGGAGGCTCTTTAAGGCCAGTGTCCACTTGGCACCCATATCATTCCCTACATGGGTCAGGCATCAGTGAGGGGTTGCATCACCATGGGACGTGCAAGACAATGCATCCTAATGCTTATTCCAGCCTCAGAGGCAGAACCAGATGTAAGGCCAGTGTAGCTCATGGCTAGGGTGTGGCCCTCAGCACTGCTCGTTGTTGGGGGTTACCCTCTCAAGCTTTGGGCCAAGGGAAGCGCCTTGCCCAGTTTATTGTCAGTGAAGTCCCTGGTTCAGGAAAGCAGCAGAAGGCATGGAAATCAAGGTGAGGGAACCGAGCTCCAGGCAGCCTCTGCCCTGCCCCAGAAGGCTGGCTGTGTCCCCAGACCATGTCCATGTAAATAGGAACAGGCAGAAGATCTCCTGCAGGAAGCAGCTCAGGGTGCTGATGGGCAGCCCCAACAGGCTCACAGACGCAGCTACTAATGGGCCTTAAGAAGACAAGGGCAAGCAGGGGGTTCTAGGAGGCTGGAGGAACACAGGGCTCTAAAGATGCCCACTCTGTCTTAATGGGGATTTAGAGAAACTTCACTAAAAATCACAGAGCTTGGACTAGAACAGGCATCAAGGGAAAGGTCAGGGCCCAGGCAGGTTGTCATGCAGGACAAAGGCGAGGGTCCAGCAGGGGGCCAGGGAGAGGCCACCAGCCCTGGCACCTTCAGGACACTGTCCCTATGGAGTGGTCTCTGGCGGCAGCTGGCTGACCCTCGGTGTGGCCGCAGGCTGTGCGTCTGCCTCACCAGTGTCTCCGGCTGCTGTCTGATGGGGGAGGAGCAGGTGGAGAGTAATTAGCAGAAGAGCCAGATCATTAGTTCATTAGTGGTGAAGGGGGGGTCACTGGGAAGCTGAGGCGGCAGCAACCCCTTGAAAGGGAGGAGAGAGGGGGTTAGTGATGAATGGGCATAAAATGTAGACAGAGGGGCTTTTGCTGAATGATTCCGCCCAACCCCTTAATGAGGGCCCAGAATAGTGGTCCCTCTCAGCTACACAGATTGAGAGCGAGGGGTAATTTGGGAGCAGGGGGCCCTGCAGAGGGCAGCTTCTAAGCTCCAGTGCTTGCAAATCTGTGATTTTGAGGAAAAGATGGGAAATGATGATTAAGGCAAGGGGCTGCTGTCCCTTCTTTCCCGCGAGAACAGAACAAAAGGCAATGAAAGGACTGGGTGGCAGGGGGTGGGCAGGAGTCAGGGATAATGAGAGCCTGGGAGGGGTGTGAACATCCCAGTCAAGGCAGCCACGAGGCGGAGGCCCCCATCAGGGCATAGTCGTCCTGCCGGGGGTGTTGGCCGTGAGAGCCAGATGCTCCTCCAGAGCAAGGGCTGCCGCAGCCAGCCTGCCCACTGCAGGAGCAGTCAAGAGACTTGCAGGCTGAAGGCAAGAGAGAACCCCTGAACACCCCACGTCCAGACACAGACAAGCCCACCAGTGACACTGAGGTTTCACCTGCATTTCTTCCTCTTTGCTGCTCCATTGTTAGAATCCAGTTCAACCTCCCTGTTTCTATAAGGCCAACCTCCCAGGCACAGCTTCCTGGCAGGTGTGCACCAGTGTGGGCAGCTGCACAGTGAAACCACACGAATCCAGTTACTCTGAAAAATGGAGCCCCAGTTCCCTTCTCAGAATCACACTGGTGGGAGTATGGCGTTCCCAGTTTCTGGAGAAGTGGCCATGGACTGGATCAGTGATGCCCTCTCTCTGGCCCTCAGCTTTGTGGGCACAGGCTGCACTTCATGCCTGCAATGCTGCCCAGACCTTGACTTAGGGGCTCTTGCTGCAGAGATACCTCCTGGTTTCGATGGTTATCATTTTCTGACGACATCTTTCTTGTCTTAATATTTCTGGTTTTGGAGCATATCATGGAAATGAAGCTTCATTTATTAAACCTTAACTGAGGATGGGCAGAGTAAATAGCTGCTGATTGTTTTTCTCCTCTAATCCTCGTATCAATCTGTACACCCTCCCCAATCTCGCAGCTTCGTCCCTGATGTCACTGTGATTAATCTTCTCGGCAGTCACCAGACATGGTCACGCTTGCTGAGCGGAGGAGATGGGGACAATCGATAGATTAATCACTGGGCCTTGCGCAATTAGATGAGAGAAGGAACACCCGAGCCAGCCAATACTTTCTTCAGTGGAAATGGTTTTGTTTGTTTTCATGGAAAATCTGCCAGGTTTGGGAGGGAGCATTGTCACGGGGCTGCTGTAGCCAGGCTGAGCTCTCTGCCCTGGTTCAAGAACCAAGAGGAAAAGATGGCAGCCCCACTCTCCTGACTGTCTCATGGGACCTTCTGAGCATTTTCACATTTATGCAGGAAAAAAAACATTAGTCAGTGTTTTTAAAATTTAAACTATGGTTCACATATCAAAAAATAGACCATTTAAATCATTATTGAGTGATTTTTAGTATATTCATAAAGTTGTGCAAGCTAAGTTGTGCTATTTAATTTTAGATGATTTTCATCACTCTAAACAGAAACTCTATACTCTTGGCAGGCACCCTCCCTACAACCTCTGCTCACCAACCACTAATCTGCTATCTATCTCTATTAATTTATCCACTCTGGACATTGCAGTCATGCACACCAAACCTTTAGTTACACGGTGGCACCTTCCATTTAGCAAAATGTTTTTAAGGTTCACTGGTCCATTCCTTTTTAATGACTGACTAATATTCCACTCCAAGGATATAATACCACAGTATCACAGCTTGCTTCTCCATTCATCAATTGATGGGCATTTGGGTTGTTCCCACTGTTTCCTTATTGTAAATAACCTGACTTTGAACAAAGACATACAAGTTTTGGTGTGAACAGGTATCTTGAATTTCCTTAGGTATATACCTAGCACCAGAATTGCTGGGTCCTATGGTAAAGCCATGTCTAACTGTAGAGGGCCCTCTTTGTGTTCTCCATAGTGACTGCACCATCTTGCACTCCCACGGTAATGAGACCCTTTTTCTCTCCATCCTTGTCAGCACTTGCTGTTTTCTCTCTTTCAGATCATAGTCATCTTAAATGGGTATGAAGTAGTATCTCATTGTGATTTTCACATGCAGCTTGCTAATTACCATGTTAAACATCTTCCTGTGTATTTGCTAGCCACTTACTTCCTTGAAGAAATATTTTTTCAAATCCTTTGTCCATATTTTATTTGTACAACTTGTGTTTTTTTCTTATTGTGGAATTTTAAATGTGCTATTATAGATACAAGATTTATATCAGAGACATGTTTGTAAATATTTTCTCTTATTCTCTAGATTGTCTTTTTCACTTCCCTGATACTATTCTTCAATTTACGTAACCTTTAATTTTGGGAAAAGATTTGGTCAAAACTAAGCAAAGGGTTTAGGCTATTATTTATGTACTTGTTTTGAATATCAGCCACTGAAGGTGAGCATTTTAATTTTATTTAATAAATTAAATAATAAAAAATAGATTATGCCAGGTGGCGTGGAGCTTTGAAGGGGTGCATAGCATTGCATTATAAGCTTCTTGTCTTCCAACAATCAAATTTTATCTCTGATTTTATTGAAAATGTGCACATTAGGCTGAAGCTATGGCTCTTCCCTAAGCTAGGAAGGACAGTGAATGCTATATGAGCCCAGACTTGTGTGAGCTCACCTGCTCCTGTGCTCACCTGCCATTCCCTCTTTTGTTCTGTTAATATATTGATTGTAGAACAGAACAGATTATATTCATGATATATTTCACTTTGGGTTGGATTTAAAAGACTGTTTAGACTTTTTGCATATAATGAGTAGTGTTTCTTTCATCTACTATCCTTGCCAAATTTTATATTCATGCAAAACTAGTTTCAGAAAATGACTTGCGATATTACCTGTTTCCCATATGTAACCCAGTGGGCTGAGAAACACGGAGACGCTCAAGGGAGCCTCCTGGCCGGCTGGTGGGGAAGAAGGACATTGTGCTGCAGACCGTTTCTGCATTTCCTCTGCATGGCCCCCTGCATTTCCATAGCTTGTGTGCTGTGGCTCCCTTAGAATCCCATGCACATCTAGAGCAGTGTGACGAGTAGAAACAAACCTGGATTTTATCTCAGAATCTTTGGTATCTAAAAGGAAGCTCAGGGGTAGAGAGATGGAAGCCAAGCTATCTGTATTTCTCTGCTCTCTCTGCCTGAGGCCCACGCTTTCCAGGAGAAGTAGGCCAATGATGCGGGAAAGGCCTGCAGTGTGGGGCAGGCTGTTTGCTGAGAAACTTCTGGGTGCAAACATCTTCACACAGCCTTTTGTGATAAAAGTACAAACACACACCAACACTGGCATTACTAAAACTCTTGTTTCACAAATGAACACAACAGAGAGGGGGTCTCACCCAGGGAGAATGATAGAACCAGAAACAGCCTCCTCTAACTCTGCAGTCTGCTCCTTCTTAGCTGTGCTCTGAGTGCTGAGTCGGGGTCCAGATGGAGGGGTCAGAGCAGCTGGCCTTGGGTGGGAGATTGGGTTCAGGTACAGCAGCCCTGATATAACCTGATGGTGGCACCTGGGTCCATGGTCAGTTATGTCTTGGGACGAAGCAAGCAGCAGAAATGCTGTGGCCTTAAGACCCGGGATCCACCATAATAAAATAGCAGGAAATCACACAGATTGCTCTGCCTCTGGCCTTCCTCCTCCCTTTCTGTAAATAAAAGTTTTAGTGTTGAGGTTTTGTTGCCACATACCATGGATTTACAGATATTGCTGTGACCTCACGAATTCAGGAAAGAAAACCTGGTCTCCCCCAGGGCTAAAAAGTGCAGAAGACACAGGGGGGTTGACAGTGACACCTGCAAGGTCCTCTGGTAGAGAAAGTGAATCACTGAGGTTGCTTTGAATTTGCTTCCACGGGAAGTTAAATGGGCTTTGTTACTCGTTCATTCATTACAGGCCAGAGAACTAGAAACAGAACAGAAGTGCAAGCAAAACATGACTTGATTTATAAATACTCGCCTTCAATATATCAAGGGCGTATCTGCTGACAGCGCTGGGCAGGCTGCCCTTGAAGGCCGCTGTGCTGCTGACGCGGAGAAAGCCGGGGCTGCTGGGACGCAGCGCCCCTCGTTTTTCACCCAAGGACGGATTTACTTGGTTTCCTATCGCAGGGGCTTTTCATCTTCTTCTAGATGATTAACTCAATGCCACATGATTCAATAATAAATTCTATTTGGTTTGACCATCGTTTGATTAAGAACAGCTAACTGAATTTCCGAGGCTCTGCACCCCAAGTTCTCCTCCTTGTCGGGGGTTCGGCAGCTTCATGGCCACCCTGCCTCTACCTTAGGGAGCTGGTTGGCTTTTACCCTATGGCCCAGAGCTGCCAAGGAGGCCATCCTCTAAGAAGATGGCTTTGTCCCCTTCATCTTGGAAAGGCTGGCTCTTCCTCTGGGGTGGTGATGATGTGAGGATGAAGAAGTTGGCTCTCACCTCTTCTTAGGCATCTGTCTCTAGGGAAAGCCAACACGTAGCTAGATCTGCCATCATTGTGTTCTTCACATATAAAATGACAAAAGAAGACCTAGTGCTATACATTGAGCCGTATCCCCCAAATTCCCATGCACAAGCCGTAACCCCGGTGCCTGAGAATGTGGACTCGTTTGGATCTGACATCATTATGGGTATGATGAAGTCACAGTCAGTGGCTCCAAGTCCCCACCACTGGGGTCTTTACTAGAAGAGATGGGGGAGGTGGGAGGTGAGGCTGCACAGTGGGGGCCCTTGTGCGGGGGTTCAGAGACAGTGCTGTGTCTGCCAGCCAAGGAGCCTGGGCTGGAGCAGCAGCAGGAGGGGGGCCCTGAGGCCCCACCTGGCACCATGGGACTTTTCCCCTACCCAGATTTAGACTTCTGTTCTAGGGCATCCTGCTTGTGGCACGCGTACCCCCGAGAGCGGCCGAGAGGACTGTAGGACGCTATGAGTGTGCTCCGGGCGTGTTAGGTGGGAGGGGCCCCTCTGAGCAGCTTGTACTTCTTATGGTCCCTGCAGGCTGTGCCCGCTTTTCCACTGGGTTCCTCATGGCAGAGTCATCTAGGCACCACTCCTGATGGTCAGTAAGCGCAGGCACCTCACCAGGGGTCACTCCAGCTCCATGGGGGTTTGACAGGGGATCTCTGACCACAGCAGCCTCAGATCCGCAGTGTCAGTCTCATTCCGGTAAAAGGGACCTGTGGTGTCTAAAGCAAAAATTTAGGTTTTACAAAGCACAGGAGACACTTTGTCCTGTTTCTCCTGGAGAATAGGAAGCAGGTCACAGACTGCTTTCTTTCTCCAGAAAGAAGAGAGAAAGGGGAGGCACAGTCAGGAAGCTGGCAGCTGGGCCAGAGCCTGTGCATCCAGGGACAAGTGGACATCCTCGGACAGGGCTGCCAACGGTGGGCATCGTGAGGGGAGGGTGGCCCAGCTGGTTCGTCAGCTCATAGAGAAGTCCGTACTTCCTAGTGATTTCCCTGTAACAGACCCCTGCTGGCTCCGTCCTCCCACGCGCCAACGCTGCAGCAGACCCTGCACGTGGAGTCACTGATACTTGATCAGCGATGTGTGAGTGAGGAGGGCGTCCCTCACTGCCACTCGCTTTTTTGTTGTTGGCTACTGAAACCAAGATGCTTTAGTGAAGCAAATTCCACACACTATATTCAGATGGGACAGAGTGCAAGGGACAGGTGGTGGCCGGCACATAGGCCCAGCCAAGTGCAGGCATCATGGCTTGTCCCCTGGGGACTCAGCTCAGGTTAGTCAGAGACCCCCAAGACACTGCACGGCCCACGGTGGTGTCTGACCGCTGATAAGGGAAGGCCCCCTGGAAGACTTGCAGAGACTCTGCTGGGCTCTCAAGGGCGGGCAAGCCTCCACAGCCGGATCTCAGCATTTAATCGCAGGGCTGTTTAGGGTGCTAATGTGCAAAGAAACACGGTTACATCTTAATGAGTTTGTGAAGAGGAGAGACTGCCTGTGTCTCGATGTGTTAGTGCTAATGTGCTCTGTTTGCTGGAAATCAAGTCACTCCAATCTTTAAAATAGTTATTCTTGGTTGCTAAACTCGAGAAAGAAAAGGGACAACATGAAACTAATGTGTCAAACTGACTCCAGTTCCAAGGGGTGTCACCTCCCCCTGCCACCTCCTGTGCTCCCAAAGGCCAGTGCTCACTGCCCCAAACATCGCCAGGCCCCTGGTGCTGCTCACCTGTCTCGGGCAGGGCTCCCCTTAGAGATACCCCATGAGTCCTTAAGGGAAAGGGTGCGTGGGCTTGTTCCCAACCTCTGCTCACCTCCTGCCCTCCCCTCTCCTCTCAATGGACAGAGGAGAGCAGGGCCGAGGCTGCGTCATATGCCCCATACCTGCCTCTCATAGGGATGATTCCAGGGATAGTTGTCAAAGGACAGCAGGTGAGCCCTTCACTCACCCCACCTTCACTTGCCCCAGCCGAGCTAACTGCACTGCCCTGTGGGTGAGATGGATGAGGCTTTAGCTCACAGCCAGTGCCACTAAAAGTTAGCCACAGGGAGGCCTAGGGCCTTGGAGCCTCTCCCAGAGGCCCCCTGGGTACAGCCCCGTTGTCTGCTGTGGCAGGAGACCCTCCTTACTCCTGCCCCCTTGAGTGACATCACTCAGTGACCTGCACCTGCAGGACCAGCGGGGAGAGTTCGTCCCAGCCCCGGCAGGTGTTGGCTGGAGGCGTGTACCCTGGTGTTGGGTCTTTTGGAAGAGGAGGAGCCGATGGATAACTCAGAGCTCAACGCTGCTCCCTACCCCTCAATGTCGAGTTCACCTCTTCTTACCCTACAGCCTCTGTGTCTCCAGCGTCCAGCATGGAGGGACCATGGGGGATGCTTTACAGGCTCAAGTGGATGAGGAAGGCTGGATCTGAACATCCCGGGGTCTGCCCGGAGCACCCCAGGTCTGGCCCATGTTGGGTGCCCTGAGTCACTCTCATTAATCGGATCCTTCTGTCAGTATTTATCATGGCCTTGAGGACTTCAGGCTGGCTCAGCCCATCTGCCATTATTTTGTCCTTGAAGGAGAACAAAAGGGGGCTGTCCCAATTTCAAGCAGTGACGGTGGGGTACAGATGGAAGGTATGGAGATAAACTCATAACCCTCACGACCCCATCCAGGGGACGCCCCACAGGGGATTAGGACGAGATGGTAGATGTCCTTTGAGAGCAAGGTCTAGAGAACTGCAGGCCATCACGACCTGACTCCCACCTCCTCCCGCTCATGCTGTCCCTGCTTAATTCTTGGTGATGAGCCGTGGCTGCAGTGGGGGCGGGTGGGGCAGCTTCCCTGTCTCGGCATCCCTGCCCTGCTTTGGGATGGGCTCTTGCTGTGAGCTCGCACAGCCAGGAGACAGCCAGCTGTGCTGAGCATGGACACTACCTGCAGCAAAGGCCCCCCAGGAGATGGTGCAGGTGGTGGTTCAGGGGCAGGAAGTCAGGGCCTGGCTCCTGCAAGCTATGGGCACAGTATGGGAGCTTCTGTGGGGATCCATGGGGTTCGGGGTAGGGGTCTAGGACTGAGCTTCACCCAGGGCCCAGCTGCCTGGCAGGCAGCGGGGCATGGCCACTAATGTCCCTGCTTCCCCGAGAGGCTCCATGGGGAAGCTGTCTCTCCATAGGTGCCATTTTTATAGGTGGGAGGGGAATTCCCTAGTTCCCCGGGGACCTGCTGCTCTGACACCTTAACTCCAGGGCCCATGCCCTGGGAAGGTGGGCATGTACAGGTGGGCAGGGGAGCTGGGTGGAGTAGGAGTGGGTGTCTGGCACCCCTCATTCCAGGGGCTCCTCTGGAACAAGACCAAGGCACCTGTGGGCAGGCTGGTGGTGCCCGAGTGGCTCAGTCCTGCTGGAACAGTGCCCTACCCTCGCTGGCAGGTAGACTTAGCCCTGAGGTGGAAGGGCACAGAGCTTTTTCCTCTTGAAACACCAAGAGCTCTGCTACAAGGCTGGAGAAACCAGTCCCAGCAGGGAGGGAGTCTAGGTCTTGACAGTTGCCACCCCCTCAACCTGGAGATTGCATGTGCCCAGGGCTGGCCACGCAGAGAGCCTCTGAGCCAGTGCGGGCTCCTGGGGACTGGCCAGGGAAGTTCTACTCCATTTTTAATTATTTCCCTTTGTTTTCACCATGTGCTTTTCTAACAAAATGATTGGGTGGGATCCCAATGCAGTCTGGCTCTCGGGAGCAGGAAAGCTGTGACTAAACACTGCTTCTGCACAGCTGGCATGACCCTAGGGTGCCAGCTAAGGGTAGACGGTGCCTGGAAATGGGATGACCCAAGCCAGGCCTTGATAGCAGGGCTCTCAGCTGGTGGAGGACCAGGACTGCCCTGGGTGGGCAGGGGTGCAGGGATGCAGGTCTGGCTGGGAAGGACCGCAAGTATCATGCACATGGCCTGACACCGGCCACCCTTCAGCTGACCTTGCTTTTCCGTGCCAGCCCAGAACATGGTACCTCGTGGTGTTGGAGATGATGCCCACACCATGCACCCCACTCCCCCCACATGGAGACTGCTGATGGTCTCTCCTGTTGGCCCGCGAGCTCCCTGAGGGGCATGCCTCATCCACAGTCCCCACTGAGGGTGCTTGTGATGGCTGAGCAAATAGCACCCAAAGTCAGCTAGGGGATTCTGGAGGATTCCCCTTGTTCTGGCCACGGAGATGCTGCCTCCCTGCACCACTGCACCACACACAGGCAGGGAGGCTGGCACTGTAGTGAGTTGTGGTAGGGGTCAGTGTCTACAGGGGACCTTCTGTTTGGCTCCCTGCTCTCTGGAGCGCTAAAGTGGACACTGCTGGACCTGCTCACAGTTTAGGCACAAAATGGGCAGCATCCCTTCCAGACCACATGCTGTATAAAATGAGTAATAGTTCAGCTAAGACTCAGGGCATCAGGGTCCACAAAGTATGCCTGTGGGAGAGGTGGCTAGTTGGGGCCAGATTTGGGGGTGCTGTACCTGTTACCACTTGATAACCAGTGAGGGCCAGTGCGGGTTTTCCTGGAGTTGATGGCAGCTGTGGGTGTGGTTTGCAGCCATCGGCGGGTTACTTGTGACTAGATGCCACATCTTTAGGATGAAAAGCAGCTGGGGGTGGGGGGTAGGGAGGGGAGGACAAAGACGGGGATGAGGGCAGAAAGAGCACAAGGGACTAGGTGATGGTGCATGGGTGAAATGGTGGTGGGAACTCCTTGGGGACTACAAATGATGTCAAATACAATTAAATACATCTAATAATAATAAAAAAAAAGAATAGCTGAGGTTGTCTGGGAATATCTGCTGCCCCCCACCCCCAAGATATCAGGGAGGGCCCTCTGTGTCTGATCTTGGGTACCCAGATTCCTGAAGGCTTTGTCATATGCCAGTGATTTGTTGCTGCTCTTCTGCTAAGAAGCCTTCCTGCTTTTGTCTTGTGTTTGGTCACTACCTACTAGCTTTTAGACCTCCCTGGTGACTGCAGATAAGGCGGCACTAATAACCAGCACACTGGTCTTCCCTCACGTGAGTGGTTGTCTTTCTGGAGTAGACACAGGCACACACTCAGTGTTCTTTTCAGGAACAGTACCTGCTGACACAGTGGCTGAGTGAAGAAGCACCCTGAAAGTTCCTGCAAACCCCAGCCCATGCTCTCCTCCTCTCTGGAGTGCATGCCCTCTGTGCACACTTGTGTGTTCGTAACCAACACACACACACACCCTGGTGTTCCTGCACCGAGTCATCAGAAACATCTTAAGGAAGAGTCAGCACCTGGCAGATCTGGAGGATTTTTATTGAAAGGTGAATCAGAACTAGATCATTCATAACAGTGGTGACTACCTTCCAGGAGATTCTACCTGGATGAGGAGCTGACTTAGTTGTCCAAGTGCATTTCAGTCATTGACCATATTCGCAGCTGACAGGTATTCACTCTGACCTAATGGAGGTCACGGAGCAGGGGCCTCACAGCAGGAGAAGGGCATCCCAGAGGAGAACTTGGGCCCCACGTTGTGCATGATGTTTGCTTGTTCTAGAGCCGCAGGCACACCTTTCCTGTGAAGGACCTTCTGGGACAGACACATGTCTGCTCACCTGTTGGTTATCCCTTCTCCTTATTTACTCTATGAGAACTATTATAACAAACACAAGTTTGATTTAGTCTATGTAGATGGGAACAATGTGTGATGGACATCAAAAATATAATTATTCTTAACAGGGAGTCTTCTGGCTCTGAGTTGTTTTGACCTAAAGCAATGGTGACATGTCTGTGGGCAGAGAAGTGTAATGCTGGTGTTTAACCTGTTCTTTTTTAGAGATGCCCTGAGAATAACCAAGGCTGGTGCCCTCGGTTAATCTCCGCAGACTTCAGGTCTGTGCAGACAGCTTTTGCTCTTGCCCGCTACAGGGGGCAGTCAGGGGGTGCCCAGAGCAGTTGACGAGCTCACAGCTGGACTGGCCAGGAAGCACGATGACCTCCTGGAGCTCATCAAGGAGCTCACTGTGCATGATGGCTCAGAGAACGCCTCCCAAAGGCCCCTGAGTCACTTCTGGATGGCTGGGGCTCAAAGCCTGGGTTCTGTCTGGCCAGTGGTTGAAGTTTGGTTCTGTTTGGGACAAACGCGGCCTGTGACAAACTCCATCTGGAAGCATGAAGAAGGTGCTCACTCCTTTGAAGTGGCTTCATTTCGCATTTCAGTGTGACTCTGCTCTTTGGATGGGGCGCACAGGAAGTTCTCCATTACCCCACAATGCCAGCAACTTTGAAGCCAGTTGGGGAGAAAATTAAAAACACACAGGAAAATCTTTCTAACGTAAGCAACACGATAGTCAGCAGAGCTTGAGAGCTACTTTGTGGCATCTTTTGTTCATGATGGGAACTTGTGCTTTGGAGAGCTGTTTCCTGGCTGAGTTGCAGGCATCTATTAGAGCAAATCAATGAAACATCACTGGAGAAAGTGTTTTAATTGAACTTGGAAGCACAAACTATATACAGTTGGGAAGACAGAGTTGACAAGTCTTTCAGAGCACCAGGTGATACTTGCTAACAGTTCCCTGCCTGGAGCCAAAAGGAGGTTATGCAAATGAGGGCCATTTATCTAATAGAACAGAAGCCACAGAACCAGGCTGCCCATTTCAAAGTAGCATATGTGGCTGGGAGGAGACTGAAATGAATGCTGACCCATTTGCCTCCCCAATTTAGCCTCCTGCCTCTGTTCCGGAAGCTCTTTAATGGGATGGATACAATAATGCAATTATAGCCGCAGGGCTGAACAAAATGGCTGTCACCCGCTTGGGGGCTGCTGTGGTGAGGGGCACCTCCGAGTCCTGTCCTTTTCACAGGAGTTCTTTATGTGTCTCGCATGCCCACTTATGAATGTCTGTCACGGGTGTCAAGCCATTTACCACTTACACTCCTGCCTAATTGTTGCTCATTCTTCTGTGTTTTCAGCCTCAGAGGCTTCCTACCCATCTGTTCTAACTGAAATCTCTCTCAAACTGAAAGCCTCCTACTTGCCACTCTGGAGAGAACTGGCTGTCCATTTGAAGTGTCTTCATCTCGCTATCTGCAGAAAATGACTTATGCTGAAATTACAGAAACAACTGCTTTAGCCCTGTGTCCCAGGGCTAATCACCCAGGACAGATTTTCTTTCAATCCTTTCTCCTTTTCTTCCCTTCCCTTTATCTCTTTTCCCCCCTCCCTCCCTTCCCCCTCCCTCCTCCCTTATTTACTCTATGAGAACTTTTAGAACAAACACAAGTTTGATTTAGTTTATATAGGTGGGAACAATCTCCCTTCCCTCCCCTGCCCTAGGGATTCTTTCTTTCTCTCCCTTTCCTCCCTTTCCTTCCTCCCTTCCTCCCTCCCTCCCTTCCTTCCTCTCTCCCTCCCTCTTTCTCTCTCCTCTTTCTTCCTTCAAATATTGACTCAGTGCCTACTATGTCTTAAGCACTGGGAATATAACCTTGAACAAAACAAAAGACATTTGTTTGTGGAGCTTACACTTCAAAGAAAGGAGAAAGACAATAAACAAACTTATGCATTTATAGGCACATATAGACTATGTTGCAGGCAGTTTTACACTGACACAGTGCCTGCATGGACCGCAGCAGTCCCTCCCGCATAACACGTGGGTCCAGGCACACACAGTGCCGCAAACACAGCATGCTCAGAGGCTTGATGTGTTAGAGGTGGGAGTGTTGTGTCCTGACAAGGCCAGGTAAAATGAGCAGGAGGAGTGGGGTCCAGGTTTGTCCCCAGTGGAGCTGTGAGGGCTGAGTGTGGAGAAGACACTGTGGTGGTATGGGGGTGGGGAGAACAGCACTCCTATCTCCCAGGAGAGGGAAGCCAGGGTGTGGGGCAGTGGAGGGTGTGGGGTGGTGGTGGTGAAGGCTGCGAGGGTGTGGGTTGGTGGGGGTGGTGAGGGCAGTGAGGCTGTGGGGGTTGAGGGCAGTGAGGAGGTGGGACAGTGAGGATAGCAGTGGATCTGTACATCCTCTGCATTCGTGGAGGATGTAGGGCCATGAGGTGGTGAGGGCGGTGAGGGGGTGGGGTGTGGAGGGCACCTCTGCCAGGGAGGCCACAGAAGATGATTCAGACCTTGCTGAGTGGAGGTGATTTGGTTTGACTCCATAGGACTGGAGCAGTGGTCTGGGGGCAGTGAGGAAGGGTGAGGAACAGACTGGTAGACCGTGGGTTGGGGTAGGGGGCCTGAGATGGTGGGGTGAGGGGGAGGGTGCACAGAGCCAGCCTCCTGTTGTGTCAGCATAGACAAATCTGTGGGGGAAGGAGTCAGAAGCAAGTTTGAGGTTTATGGATACACAAAAGAAATGAGGAGACTGAGTGATTTGGGAATCAGGGATCTTTGCACAAGCCCAACAAGAAGGAGCTCTGGCCTTACTTCTTTGCACATTAACTCTGTGCCCAGCAAGGCATGTGAGTGTGAGTCAGGGGTGCAGGGAACCATTGCACAGAGAGAACCCTAGCTCATGGAGAGATCAGAAGGAATGGAGAGATCAGAAGGAAAGGAGACATTTCTAGCCTGGCTGCTGGCACGTGGGGTGGAGGTTAAGTTTATTCGTGGAAGGAGGTTTCTAGGGGGGAGGCCAGAACAGGACCTCAGAAAGCAGGAAGAAGACATGCTGGGAAGGGAGGGTCTCTGGATACAAGCCTGGGGGTGAGTGCAGGTGAGTGGTGGGCTGAGGGGGGCGGGGCTCTGGGGGGTAAGGAGGCTGTGGGGGAAAGGCTAGGGCTGGACATAGCTGGTTAAACTCCAGCTGCAGGTTGTCTTGATATGCAGAGGCCAAGAGAGGGTCCTGGCAGGGTGGTCATAGGTGTTGGAGGAAGTTCCGGTGCCATCAAGGTCAGAGCAGGTGGGGCGGGCAGGGACTAATTCAGCTCTCTCAGGAGACCTGGGCTGATTGCACGGTTGTGATTGTTTGAGTCACTTTGATCTTGTTGAACATGGTGTTTCCCTCATTCTATCATTTTCCACATACCTTTAGTTGAACCTCAGCTGAGTCCTCACCAGCGTGTTGGGGATGATTGTGCCCACCTTGTGGAGGTTTTATCGGGATTCACCCGCAGCATTTGGTGAAGGCGATGGCGGGGAAGTAATGGAAGCCCTGACTTCACATCCATGAGCACAGTGACATTTGCAAAATGAGATATGCTTTGATTCAAAGGAATGTGTAAAGAAATAGCACATTTAGGAGGCTGTGGGGGAAAGGGTAGGGCACCAGATGAGGTGTGGCCAGCATCCTGGACGAGGCACCTGCAGGGAATGAGGCTGTGCTGCAGGAGGGGTTGTCCCTAGGCCCAGCCCTCCCAGGTGCTGGCCGCCACCCTGTCTGTCTCTCGTGGTGTCTACTTGCTCAAGGCCTCTGTGCTCTGATTGTTCTCATCTGTGTCACGCGTCTCGTTAAGGGGGTGCTGCATGGCATGTGAAGTCAGTGGGATCAATACCCTTAGTCATCATCAGACTTCCCCTGGGACCATTTAGAGAAGCTCGTTGATGTGCAGACTCAAGCCCATGATCAGTGAGGCCCTAAATGTCCCAGAAAAAATGCTGGGTGTTTTGGTGATGAGCATCGGGGTTTACCGTGGGTGAGACTTAGGTAGTGCATGCAGTGTACTGCCTGCCAAAGGTTACAGGCTGCACCCAGGCTGGGGTGGCCTGTGCCCTGATCCTACCTGGACACACCACTCAATTTGTCTAGGAGTGTGGCCAAGCATCTGTGTTTAAAGTCGTCCTCCCGAGTGCCCTCCCAGGGAGGCCATGAGTGCCTCTGTCCAAGGCATGTAGTTGGTTGTCCCAAACTTTTATTTGGAAATATAATATGGATTTTTTTTTTTCTGATACTGTAACAGGGTGGTCCCAGGAAAAGGGGAAGTTCCAAAAATCCTGGTTCCACCCTAAGTGGGTGGAGCTGAGGAGGATAAAAAAAATTTCTGCAGAAAAGAGAAGAGAGAAGGAAGGAAAATGGAAAACAGCAAGGAGACCTGGAGGAGGCACGTGGAGCAGAGGGACCTGTGAAAAAACTGTGCTTGCTTTTTGGTCTTAAACTGGTTAAAACAGATGGGGTGAGAGACCCGTGGGGAAGTTAACAATGGCATCATCTTAATTTTAATTTTGCTCTTTTCCTCCCGAATTTATCTAACTCTTTCTAACCCTTTTCTATGGGTCTTTACTAAAAAGTCCTTTAAATGTGTAGCAGGTTTTTGGGCCTTGCTTTGGGCCAATCCTATTTGACTAAACTTTTACCCTCAAAGAAATGAGTAACTTTAAATGCTTAACTTAGTAACTATATTCTTTGTTCTTTCTTTATTATACCCTATTTGTATTAAAGTTCCTTTCCATTAAAAGTTTTATGTGTTTGTCTTAATGCGGCGGATGACAGAACCCATTCAGAGAGGGCAGGCTTAGGGGTTCTGGGTGCTCCTCTCCCTGCCCTGTAACAATACTAAGTTTGCAGCATGAAAGTCACATTTTATAGAGACATGCATGGCATCTCTCAAAATATGTTTCAAGGGCCTATAATATCAGTGCCTGTTTCCTTCTATCTAGGCTAATTGGGGCACCCAGAATCTTGCTACTCAAAATGTGGGCCACAGCCCACCCAGCGGCACCATCACCAGCTAGGAGCTGGCGAGGAAGGCAGAATCTGGACAACTGGGAATGCTTGGTGCTGAGGTTGTGACCCATGAACCCCAGCACAGGGGTCCCCCTCTGAGTTGATTGCTGGGCAGTCCTGTGGGTGATTCTGTACCCTGCTCTGTTTCTATGGCCTTTCAAGATGGCTACAGCTCATAGCAAACAGACACTGGCCAGAGCTCTGAAACCAGCCAGCGAGAATCAGATGGGCCCACACAAGAGCCCACTGTCTAAGACACAGGAGAGAACCCAGAGGCTGAATGGAGTTGTCCTGACTCCTGAACAGACCGGGCCGCCTTTTGCCCTGCCCTGCCTACATCTCAGCTCCTTGCACTGGGCAACTTGAGGCATTTAACAAAGTTAAAGAAATATCTCTGATTCTTCACCTTCAGTAATAAGATGTGGTAGCATCTCAAGCTGGGCTGCATTTTATAGAATGATTGCAGTTATTTACAGGTAAAGAGAGTGACAGGCAGTCTCTGGACCCAGAAGTAACCTCATCCCACCCTCTCCTTGGGACCCCAGACAGCCAGGCCTCATCTCTCCCTGCCCTGCTGTGCCCTCTCCCAGCTCCCCAAAGCCACTTTTATCCCTGTTGCCCAGCTCTCCCTGACTCAGTCCCTGAACTGTTTCTCCAGGTCCAAGTGACAATGTTTTCGTGATGTTCCTCCTACCTCTGGCCAAATTTATTTCCATTCTTTTTTGAGAGAGCTGTGTGCTCCCAAGTCCTCCCTACCCGGAAGCTCATATCTGTTTACCGCCCACTTTTACATTTTTTAGTGCTTGAAAAAGTCAAAAGAAAAATCATGACTCACAATAATTGTCCAAAATTCAGATTTCATTGTTATGGAAGGTTTTTGTGAAAATGCAGTCATGTCTGTTTTTTGGTGTCTTCTGGCTGCCCCAGACCCAACAGCAGGGGGAGTATTTGCTGCAGGCCCCTGGGGTGCACTTCAGGGCCTGGAACCCAATCCACCCCTCCCCTGGAGACCAGCCCAGGTCAGCAAATCCTGAACTCCCTGATCCTGTAACCATTCTGGTATCTTTTTTTATTCACATGGTACATTTGAAAAAGTTTGAACAGCAAATATCACAAAGTTATCTGAATTTGGCAATGTCTTTTTGTTACTGTATATCTGAAATATGACAAAATATCTAGAGAAGATAGTAAAGGATCACATTCTATGAAATGTCAGCTTTTCTCTTAAAGAAAAATGTTCTATTTTAATTTCTCCAAAGCAGTGACTGTTTTATTCAGGCGCTTGGGAATAGCATGCATGCCCTGCCTTCCACAGACACCGATGAGTACCAGATAAGTAGGCAACATCATCTCGCTAATGGCCAGAGTGACCTGGAAGCCACTCGCAGTCATCTTCCTCTCATTGTTAAAGAATCTGAAATGCTATTTTATGTTTTAGCCAGAGGTGCGGGGGATGAGCGGATTCACCAGACACAGAGTGGGGAGCAGAACAGGCAGATTAACTGGAATACGCTGCTGAGGGGAGCAGTGGGTGAGGCAGGAGAGGTCTGCTGTGCCATGTGGGTCAGCTCCCTGGCTGGGGATTGAACTCCTGCTGAGTGGCTGTGGATAGCTTGATGGTGTTGAGATTTAACCCCTGGTGCCAACAGGGGGGCCCTGAAATGCTATTTTGAACTGATCCTGAGATGAAAATAATCCAACATTATTTGAGCTCATAAAATCTTTGTGGGTGCGTGATTTATAAAGCAACCGAAATTCTTGTAAACTCAGCATCTGGAGCCAGAATATTTTGCAATGCAAATTTTTGTACATTTTACATTCATGACTGCAAATTAGCTAAACACACAGCTCCTGTGCTGTTTGCACATGCAAACGAAGCATGTCACGTGGTCTTGTGTTTGCGCCCTCTCTCATTTTGCATAGCCTGTGTGCAAAGCACCCTCACTTGATTATGTGAGGGGAAAAACAAGAAGGTAAGTCTAAGAACAGAGATTTCTCTCATTTCCAAATCCTCTATGCCCTCCATATCTATCCAGAGTGTGATCTGTAAAGTCTCATGCACCTCCAAGGTGTAAGTTCTGAGAGTTTAGAGCCCTGCTCCGGGGCTCATTTCTGGGGTGCACGCGTGGCAGGCATTTATCATCTCAGTTCTGGAAGCTGGGTCCGCAGGGCTGTGACCTCTCAAAACTGTGAAGCTTGTCCATTCTGGGCTCCCCTCTGGTTCTAGGGGTTGCTGGCTGTCTCTGGTGTCCTGTGGCTTGTGGACAAATCACACCATCTCTGCCTTCATCTCATACCATGTTCTTCTGGGGTGTATCTGTGTCCAAATTCCCCATCAAATAAGACACTGGTCGTATTCAATTAAAACTCACCCTCCTCCAGCAGCACCTCATATAGCAAATTATGCCTGTGATAGCTCCATTTCCAAATAAGCCCCAGCATTCTGAGAGCCTGACGGTTAAAGTTTCAGCATCTGAATCTGGGGAGGGACACAACTGAACTCATAACACCCCAGCTCAGACTTACCCTACCTACAAGAGCTGGCTTCTACATGGAACAGGTTTAGCACCCCAGTTCTCAAAGTTCACAGCATGTTATAGTTACTCGGTGGACTTTGAAAGTCCAGAAGTTTGTGTTGCATCTTTGTAGGGTAAATGGAAAAGTTACCAGTCTTTTCCACCTTCCCGCCATTGGTGTGATAATGGACAGCTGTGGCTCTGCATGCATGCCTAAGTGGGCATGCACAAATGACAAATGGGTGCACTTGGGCTTGAACACGGGCATATAAGGGTGCTGTCATGAGGACGCCAGCAGAGAGAGAGAGAAGAGAGAGAAAGGCAGAAGAAGCAGCCATAGTAGCAGAGGCGCAAGAGGCTAGAGCTCAGAGAGAGTGAAATGCTCTGGAGGCTAGGAGGCCTGCCAGCCTCCTGGCCCTCTGACACCCCTCCCTGCTGTGTACCTGGTCATCTCTGATATAATAAAAGTCTGAAAAGCCACCGAGGGCTCCAGGACTCCTCCTCTACCCATCTGCTCAGAATCATTGAGAACCTGCTCTGTGCCTTGCTGGCACTAGACAATCTTGAACCAACCAAATGAAGATCTTGCAAGGTGGGGTGTAGGGTTAGAGAAATCAGGTCTTTCCACCCTCCCACCACTGGATTATGGACACCTGCGGTGCTGCGAGCATTCCAGGGTGGGCATGCGCAAGTGGGCGCACCTGAGTTGGACACGGGTTTAAATGGGCAGTGTCATGAGGACGCCAGGACCAACAGGACCGACCAACAGGACCGACAGTACTGATGAGCAGCAGCGAGAGCACCAACGTGAGCAGCAGCAGTAGAAAGCAGCCGAGAGGGTGAGATGTGCTGGGGGCTGGGAGGCTGGCAGGCCTCCCAGCCCCCCGGCACCCATGCCTGCCATGTACCTGATGCCACCTCTGATGTAGAGACAATAAAAAGTGTAAAAGCCACCAAGGGCTCCAAGACTCCTTTCCAATACCCGTCTTCCCAGAACCATCCTGAACCTAGAGTATGCCACCTTTCCTGCTGCTACAGTGGGGTCAGACATCCGCATTTCTTAAGCTTTTCCTGATGGATACCAAGGCCACTGGTTTAGAAGAACCCTGTTAATTGGAGGTCCTCCCAACCTGATCCCTTGGGACAAGTCTGCTTTAAAAATTTATCAAAGAGACGCCTGGTCTCCCTCCAACAGCTCCCCAGAGCCTACAATCCCCAATCAGGCTGGAGTCGAGTCTCACTTATTGTGCCATGCTTCTTATGCAGTGTGACTGGACTCTGGCCCACAGTCTGCTACTGTGTTTGCAAAATGGGACGAAACATATTTATGCCACATGCAGACACACTGATTATCTTGTCTCTGGCCTCAGCTTGGTGAGATTGTCTTGGCCACTTTCCTGCCCCTGGTGAGTGGATATTCATTCTCCTTCCAACTGCATGATGCTAGATTTTGAAGGGAGTTTGAAGTGGGCAGCTGTTAGGGTCCCTAAGGTCAAGGCACCTGGCCAGAACATGGTAAGTTGTGTCTACCTTTCACAGGGCCCTGACACTTGTGCTTACTTGCAAGGATCTGGTGGGCTTTGAGGTCAATGGAGCTCAGATGTGTGGCAATTGTACTCTCAGGTGTGCTCAGGATGACCCAGGTCATCAACATGGATTAGAGTTGCACACACATTCCAGGTGATCACACACTAGACATGCAGCACACGGCATGTATGTCTCACACACCACATGCATTTTGTGTGCACACAAACCTCACATGTGATAGACAGACACACCTTGTAGGTATGCATGTTTTACCTATAACATACACATCTTGTGCATTTTATGGTTCTTAACACATAACATTTATGCCTTACATATAACGAACCATCATACATGCATACAACATGCAATATTGTCACACAATGCACACACCACACATGTACAATCTCAAGGCATACATGTGGGGTATAGATGCCCCTTGTATGTACCATACAAGCCCCACACATGTGCTGATACCATACATGCACACGTGACATACCTGCACACATCACATGTGCACACCTTGTACATCTGCATTGCCTCACACATTGTATTCAATTTTAGTGCAGTCTTCCTCATAATGCACATGTCTATCATATAATGCACATGTCATGCACACACCGCATGCGACACATGTTCCACACACCATGCACATGCCTATACACATGTATGCCCCACAAGTACATGTGTTACAGAAATACTCTGGCCCGTAGCCCAGACTATGGGATGATAAAACAGGCAGTACTCAAGGATTTCTGGAGACCTGGCACTTTATTCTAGATTCATATGCATATGGATCCAGACATGGACCTTTCTCCAAAAATATGGGCCCCAAACACAGGCTGGGAACTCCTTTTATACTTTACTATCTCTACATTGCTACATGGGTAAAAAAATGTCCAAACTATATGTTTGAAGGCTATTGCCCAGAGGAAAGAGGGAGTTTTGCAGGGACATAGACCAGCCTGACCTGTTATCTACAGCTCTGTTTAGGAATGCTGAGACTGGGCCATGAATCTGACTTGCTAACTGCACCTGCATTGGTATGTTAATTGCACTTAGGCTAAACCCTGTGACTGGGGAGGCATCTCCAGTTCATTGTCTAGCAATATTTCTCCCACACATGGACCATTTGGATTAGGGCAGAAGGGCACTTAGTGAAATGTATCCTCCATTCTCTATGATTCCAACACAGAAGCCAAGGTTGCTGGGGCTGCACTGGCCTCACACCCTGAAGAATGTACCAGCACATCCAATCATGGTGATTGTGTGACTGGAAGGACACATGAGAGAGAAATGCAGCCCAAAGTTTTGAGCTGAGGGAAGATTTCTGCAGTCTTGGCAGGATGGCCAGCATGATGCGGATTCTGGAACAGTTTGGGGAAACTGCTTTTTCCCCTTCTGTGCCTGAGGAGCAGAGGGGCCTTGTACACAGCACAAGGTGAAGTTGGGCCATGCCTTCAGAAGAGTCCACAGAAGAGGGCTAACTGGGGTCGCCGTAAACACTCAGTGGTGACACTGAGAGAGTCAAATGGGCTGCCCTCTACAAGCTTCACGGGAGAAAGCAAGCCTGAGGGTGGTATGGGAAGAGCAGGAGCAAACTGGACCAAACTGAGCAGAGCCCAAAGGCTGCTGAGTCCGGAGCCACTTCTGTCCACGTCTGCGCCCCTGTCAAGGCAAGCATGCACTGTCCCCTGCTCTAAACACTGCTTGATGCCCATCTGGAAATTTCAGGCACACAGCATGTCAGACAACAGGGTAACAGAGGATGTGCATGTGTGGGCATGTGTGCATGCAGGTGTGTATGTCTGTGTATGCATGTGCTCTGTGTAGTGCTTGCCTGTGCCCATACCTGCTCTGTGCCTATGCCTGCCTGTGCCTGGCCCTTTTCTCTGCCCATGTCTGCCTATGCCTGCTCTGGGCCTGCAGATGTATTAAACGGTCCTCACATAGCCTAAACATAGAAATGGGTCACTCATTGTCAGGATCAACACCCATGAGGGTTAATTTCTGAGTGTGCTGTAACTTAGCTGAATTGTAGCTCTAGGCAAAGTGCTCAGATTTTCCTAAAGTTTCCTTAAACAGACTTTGCAGGCTCTGCACCCCCACTGGCCTGGGCAGCCTGTCTGCCGTTGTTGGGGCTCCAGCCCTGACTAAATCTGTGCTCGGGCGGTGGCATCAGCCACCTGGCCCACATGGCTGTGGAAAAGCCCTTCCCCCACCTGCACCCTCCATAGGACCAAAAGAGGGCCACATGGCTAATGAAGCAGGGAGACAGGAGGGTTCCCCAAAACAGATGTTGCAGAAACAGCCATGTCATTAAGGCAGCAAAGCAATATGGAAATGGACGCACTTGAGACCAGGCCGATTTCCATAATTTATGGAAATGGCTTTTTCCTTCACTTAATGGCCTTCAGACTGTCCATTAAGAGCCTGCCCCTTCCCTTCTCCCATTACAGGAGAATTAGAAATCTCTACATCATCCTGTGTTTTTGGGGTTTGAATCCCATTTAATTTATTGAAATGTAATCTCTTCTTTCTCTGATGTGGGTTTGATGGATGCTCAGGACTGGCAGCATGTGTGGCTAGGCCAGACCGGTTGAGGCCTGACAAGTGGGGGGCCTGTGGGACCTGCTCCTAATTTTCAGCACCTCCCTAAGGTACCCCCCAGGCTGCCTTCCTTGGGGTCTGTCTGGGAGTCCTCCCCCTGCTGAGGGCTCCGCAGAATCAACAAGCCTGACTCCAGGCCCCTGCAGCCCCAAGCCTTGCACAGCAGCCTGACCTGGAGGAGGTAGCTGGAAGCTCATCTTCAGGTGGCTGCTCTAAAGAAAGACACCTTCTGTGGGTAAAGGAACAGCGCCCCTTGGACCATTCTTGGACAGGGAGATAGTGCAGACAGGTGGAAGGAGCCTCCTGAGGTACCTGGGAGTGGGCAATGCAGCCAGGTCTCCACAACCAAAATGCCCCCACCTGCTTCTGCTGGGGACTGAGGCAGACAGGGGCCCCTGGGCTGGCCCCTGAACCCCAAGGACATGGTCATTTTTGAGGACTCCAGACCAGCTGAGCTGTAGAGAACATCATGGATTCTTCCCATTTCCTCATATCAAGTGCAGCACCTTGCACTTTGCAGGGGCTTTGCGGATGTGCTGGCGTGGTCCCTGGCTCCACGCTGGAGCCCTGGCAGCCTATGAGTCTCCACGGTAAACGCGCTGTGACTATTCAGGAAAGTTATTCACAGCAGGTTTTCCCACCACAAAGCTGTTTCTTCCACTTGTAATCAAGTCATTTGTGGAGGATGAGAGGACCAGGACCCTCTGTTGCTCACCCACTGGGTGAGCAGCCATCAGTGTGGGGAGCAAGGATAAGAGGCAGGAGGGCGCAGAGGCCTCCGCCCCAGCAGGCAGCACAAAGCTCCTTACTGAGGGCCTTTAGCATCAGGGAGGGGGTGGGGAGCTGCCTGAGAGCAAACGTTGCTGGTAAGCCCAGCAAGCAGTGACTCCACTGAACTCACTGCTCTGCTCAGAGAGCAAGGAGACGCTGTCATAGAACAGCGACAGGCCTACCTATTCAGCCACCTGTCCCCTGGAAAGAATAAGCTCGGTTAATTTAAGAAGTTAATTAAAATTTGTAGATGTGCAAATAAATAAACATATGAAATATCCATTCTTCAGAGAGTGTTTTTTTTATGTGTACATATGGCTTATTTACAAAATTGGTATGTAAGCTACAAAAGACATGGCTCACTTTAGAAGGAGAGTTTTTCAGTTGATGTTTTCTGATTGTGTGCTAATCAAAGTTAGAAATAAGTGATAAAGATTAATGAGAATCTTTAACTCTTCAGATATTGAAATCCAATCTCTTTGATAACTCAGGGATTAAAGTGGTCTTTAAAGCTGAAATTAAAATCATTTAGAAAGCAACAAAAGAAGAAACTTTACCCCAAAGAGGACAGAGCAATATAGATGTTTCACATAAAGATTCTTCTAATAATTCAGGAAGAGAAACTATAGATAAAGAATACCTGTGCTCATCTCCATCAATTAGTCAAAAGGTTTAAAAAAAATCAAGGAGGAATACGTAAAATGAGGTTAAAAAGAACACACTAGGAAATAGAAACAGTACTGAACAAGCTCTAAACCCAAGGTGGCTTTTGAGAAATCAGCAAGATGGACCTTCACCAGCTCATTAAGCCACGCACCACAACACCTGCAGGCAGGTGGGGGCAGCTCAACCCATGTACCTGCAGACTGTCTCCTCTCAGAATGGCCTGGAGCTGCTAGATGAGCTGGCGCAACAGGATATGATCCATGTACAGAGCATGGTTTCGAAAGCAGTGTTGGGCTGTCTATGTTGACAAACAAATAAGGTTCCTCTCTGCTTTGTTTAAAAGGAGCACTCCCAGCCTCTGATTTCCCTTGTATTACCAAGAGGGCATAGAGCAGTTTCTCAGTGATTCCGGCAGATGGGTCAAGGAGGAATCCTAGAGTCCTTGGTGCCCTTTTCAGACTTTTATTACTCTTTACATCATTAGTGACCAGGGACATGGTGGGCTTGAAACCATGTGAGTAGAAGGCACAGTGATTTCATGAGAATTGATGTCATAACTGATTTCAGGGTAAGCCAGGATCCATGAAAACAATCAGTAGGGAAGGACAAAGTAGAATCCAGAACTCTGTAAACGTGACTGCAATGTGAAGCTTTCAAGCCAGAATTACAGACTTCGTGAGAATGAAGAAAGTGTGTATGTCATGGGGAAGAAGCAGTGAGTAGAAACTGGCCCCTTCCATGCTCAATGTTGTGGAGTCAGCAGACAGGAATCCAATCAGTTATTACCGATGTTTCCTAAAGTATAAAAAGTGGACAAAGAATTAAGGGAAAAAGGGAAACAAGCTAGTAATATATGAAAAAAAAACAAACAAAAACACCCCAACACACAAATGCAAACAACAAAATAAGCAAGGAAAATTCTAGAAATGGTAAGAACAATGATTAAAATGAAAAATTTATGGGTCAAATAGCAGATTTGAGGTGACAGTGAACTACAAGACAGATCAAGAGGCCTGCCCAGTACAAAAGCAGAGACAAAACATTGAAAAGATACTAATCTGTCAGAGATGTTGGAGACAATCACAAACATTTCAACATATTTGTCCATGTGGTCTCATTAGAAAAGGTAAGAGGAAAGAGTATGAAAGATATTTTAAAAACTAATGAATTACACCCCAGTTTGGGGATAAGCTAATTTCAGATCTAAGAACTTTAACAGACTCAAATAGAATAAATAAATAGACATAAAACCTAGACAGACAATAGTTAAATGCTGAGAGACAAAGATAAAAACTTAAAAGCTCTAAAATAAACACTGGTCACATGTGGTGGTCAAATAACAATGACTTTTTGTTAGAAACAGTGAAGGCAAGACCACATTGGATGGCATACTCAAATAACACATCAGGCAAGAATTCAATATCCAGCACAATTATTCTTTAGAAAAAAAGTTTAAAAAAATACCACCAGGAAATAATAATAACTGAGAAAGAACATTTATTGCTAGCAGAACTGTTGTAGAAGAATTGCTAGAATAAACTCTACATGCTGAATGAAATGTCAGGGAGAATGACTTGGGTAGGAAAGGCCACAAAGAGTAAATAGAAACAGCTGGAAGAAATGTTTCTTTTCCTCCTAATGTCTTTAAATGGTACATGGCTGTTTAATAAAGTGGTGACACTCTGGTTCTAGAGTTACAGTGTGTCTGCAAGAAGGGGATAGTATAAAGGAAAACTGGTGCTAAGTTTCTATAATTTAAGAAGCAAGTTAATATGAGCTTGGAGTAGATTTTGATACATAAAAGATTCATATTATAATACCTAATATGACCCCTGAAAGCGTGTAAGGACTATAGCTAAAATACAAGGATAAACTAAAATGTGTCTCAAAAATATATGTTTAAAACACACTGGCAAAAAGTGAGCAGAGGAATGAAAGGAGATAAGAAGAAAAAAAAAATAGCAGAATGGTAACTATAGTTCCAGCCAAGTTTATAATTACGTTAAATGTGAATGGAACATAAAACTGAATCAAGGTTGTAACTTATTGGTCTGAATAAGAAAGCAAGAGATCATTATCTGCTTCCTAAAATAAATGCACTCAAGGACATAAATAGAATGGAAGTGAAAATATATGCTCTGCATCCACTAAGCTTGAAGGAAATGGAATGGCTACTTAAATACAGACCAAAATATATACTTAAAGCACAATGAAAGAAAACATTTCATAATAATAAAAGGAAGACTTGAGAAGGACAATGTAAAATTATAAATGTTTATACCTCTAAAAATAGACTTCGGAATAGATGAAGAAAAAGATGGCTGAGACTGTAGTTGGAGATTATGACCTGGCTCTCCCAGTAACTCATGGTGTAGCACTTTTAGTCAATTTGATTTAAATAACATTTATAAACACCCTGTGCTGCAGCTGTTGTGCAGACTTTTCCAGTTCAAGTGGCTCTTTCACCAATATGCACCTGTGCTGAGCCACGGGCCTAGTGAATTATCTAGAAGTCTGCTCTTATACCCAACTTGTAATCTCTTATTCGCTATTATTTTATAGCAAATTTTGAAGCTGAGTAATATAAGTTCATGGATGATATTCTTCAATTTTAAAATTATTTTGTGATTTGGGGTCCTTTGTATTTCCAAGTACATTTTTAATCAGTTTTGTGAGTTTGTATAAAATATCTGCTGGTTTTTGTTAGGGGTTACTTTGCATTTTAAATTAATTGGGAGAAAATTCTCAAACTGAAGCTTTCATATCTTCCAATCACAGAATTTGCTACATCTCTATTCACTTTCTTTTAGAGATTTGTGGATTTCAATGAAGAATTTTCGGGAGTCTTTCATTTTATTATTCTTAGCTATCCTTTTGTGTTACTGTAATAAAATTCTTTTTTTATTTCAATTTTGGTTTGGCTCCTAGTACAGTGAATTGTTATATATTAATGTCATATCTTGACATCTTGTTATTTATTTTAGTAGCATTTTTTGTTCATTAGGATTTTTTACACACAGAATTATGCCATCTGCGAATAGACTTCTTGCTTTTATTTTTCTTTTCCTTGCCTTATTGCACGGGCTAGTGTATGCGGCACAAAACTGAATTATGGGTTTGCTGGCAAATCTTTCTGTCCCAACTGTGGTGTTAGGAAGAAGCTCTGATCTTCTTCTTGTAAATGTGGGATGACCTGGGGGCCTCCCACAGACGCCTTCTGCCAGGTGTCTGTGCCTGGGAAGACCCCTGCTCGGGGTTGTTCTGAGGAAGTTGCTGTGGTGCTGGGCAGGCTCCCTGCCTGCAAATCACTGTTTTATCTCTTTACAGCTGGAAATTCACAAGAAAGCTATTTCTGATTGAATGATTTATAGTGTTACTTCAGGGGAAAAATACCTGTAAAGAATATTTTTCCTGGCTTCCCATGATTCAGGCAGGGATCTGCCTCTTTTTAGCCATAGACCCAGGTCTTCTTCTACATCTGTCAGATTCTCTTTGTTTTGCTATGCTACGCAGATTGACTCCAAATTTCATGCATATAAGTTCCTTGTCTGTACCTAGCTGGGGCAATGAATTGGGGGATGGGGGAAACACACCTCTTCCTTTTGTAATTGAAAACAGTTTTGTGCATTTCTCTCAAGTCTAAATGGGATTATTTTTGAGTAATGAGATTAGGAATAATGATTTTTATTTTCTTCTTTCAAAGCTTTCAAAACACGTTTAACTTCCATAAACAGGAAAACAGAATTTTTTATTAACTATCTTTTATTGAAGTAACGCTGAATTATAACATTATATAATTTTTAGGTATGCATCATCAAAATGCAACACCTGTGTATATATTAAGTTCACTGCTATAAGTCCAATTGTATCCTTCACTATATTATAATGGACCCTTTTCTCTAATTCCCTGCTCCCTTCTCTTCCTTTCTGGTAACCACTGATTGGTATTATAATTCAAAAGTTTATTTTTGGTTTTTGTTTTATTTAGTTCATCCCTTTACTTGTTTTCATATGCCACATGTAAGTAACATCACATGATGTTTGTCTTTTGGGCTGGCTTGTTTCACTCAATACAATGCCCTCTGGACCAGCCATATTGTCTCAAATGGCAGTGTTTTAACTTTTTCATAGCTAAGTAGTATTCTGTTTTGTATTTAGACCCAAATCTTCTTAATTCAATCATCTATTGATGATCACCTAGGTTTATCCCAGGTCTTGGCTTTTATGAACAGTGCTGAAGTAAATGTGGGGGTGTGTATCTATCTTTGAAGTACTGTCTTTTTCACAAAACACTTTTAATGGCAGCTTGTATTGTGTTAGGACCTTGATCATTGACACATAAGTTGAAGAAATATGATAAAATTCTGTTTTGAATAATTAAAGGCACATTAGGGCTAATTTTTGATTTTTTTAGAATCTCAAAAATATACAAATTTGTCTAAAATACACAAAATAGATATGGCAGTTCAGAATATGAGTAAACCAAGGGGCAAGGGAAACATGTAATCCTTTTTTTATAAATAACTAGCAGAAATTTAATCTTGTTTTGTTTTTATTTCAAATCAATTCAACTTTGAATATAATATGCAAATAGAAAACACAGGTATCCCAGAGAGATTATGTCTTTACATTTTTATCACATAATAAATCACTTCTAAATCCTTCCTAATCGATGTACTCCTTGTACTTCTACTGAATTTAAATATACTGGCAGAGAAATTTCATTTTAGTATCATATTTGCACTCAGCAATAAACAGGGACATCCTGGGGAGGCTGGGAGGTAAGAGCCAGTGGCTGTTAGGACCCTTTGCAGACAGCAGCCACATGGGGTCTGTGTGGAAGATAGGGATCAGAGTCCTTCGAGGCAGGCACTGAAGGTGCTTCTGAATCACCCCAGCCACCTCGCTGTGCGCAGCACCTTCCACATGTTGTAGCTTCCACATTGGCAAAGACCAGAGGGAGCAGGTGGGAGAGGTTCTGGACCCCAGGTATTGAGCGAGGGGCTGGGCCTATTTGTAGGGAGTGGCCTCCTGCTCAAGTGGACCCCACAGTACTACCTGATCTGGCTTGGGGAGCTGTCTCCCTCCCCCTCCCCACTCCTTTGTGCACACAGCCCTAAAGCTGCCCAGATGTCTGTGTCCTAGGACAGGCGTCATGTCTGCGTAGCTCATGTTCGAACATTGTCTTGTCTGCTGCAGGTTCTGCATATTCCTGTTAACTGGAAAGAAAGCCTCAATGATAGTTAGACAAAGAGCTCATCAGATCATCAAAATGAGGATTTGGGCCAAACACACAATCTTGTAGTTTTAACAGGCAGAACTGTTCCAACAAGCAGGAATTTGGATGTAGTTTGTATAGGTGGGAACAGTGAGTCACCAACATTAAGAATATGATCATTCTGGGCAGGAGGGGCTTCTGGTTCTAAGTTGCCCTCAACTACAGACAGGCTGGTAACTGAGGAAGCTGTGTGGGATCAGGTCTCTCCTTCCTGCAGATGCCCTGCTCAGATGCAAAGGCTGGTGCTGCAGTTAAATCTCATTCATCATTCGACACGGTGACCAGCTCCTTGGTCATCAGTGGGCTGGGAGCGCTGGCTCCCCTGCAGGAAGAGGCCTCTGCATAGCTGCTCGGACTTCATTCAGGTCTGTGCAGCTGAACTTGCTCGCATCTGCCAGAGCCGGAGGGTGGTTCCCAGAGCACTTTACAGTGTGTTCACAGTTCTAAACCTGACCTGCCTAGGGAGAATTATAAGGGGAGCAATTTGTCTGGTGTTGGGCATTTCCTCAATTTTAAGTACTTTCCTAAGGTATTCATTCCCAGCAAAGCTTTTGCAAGCCCTTCCCTGCAGCATGGCTCCCTCAGGGTGGGTGAGGTGTCCTGTGTTGTGGGTCCCCACTTGGGAACCCCGGGGGTAGAGTGCACTTTCTCCCAGACAGGAGCCAGCAGCTACTGAGAGATGGGCGTTGCCTTCCCCAGTGGGGCCTTGGGAATTCCACTGTGAAAGGGTGTTAGACCCAGGAGCTGGCATATGACATGCAAGTTCTGGGAGGCACAGGGCACACACTGCACTGCCCAAGGGACTAGGTGACAACCAGAACTGGATTTGGGGGTTTTTCTGCTCTCTCCCTTGGGGATCAGCAAGGCCTCTCTTGAGGTAGGCTCCAAAAAGTCCCAAATTGGTAAAAAGGTCATGAAGGTGCTTGGTGTCCTTGGTAATGAAGGTGCCATCTCTGGGGGAGGAGGGATCTTTATCCCTAGAATGCTGGTTTGTGCAGAGAGGACAGATGCCCCCGCTGGCTGAGGGTTGGCCTGTGTGCGTGTTGGATCTCTCCGTCCAACTCAGGGCACTTTCAGGAAAAAAGGACAAGTGTCCCTTTGAAAACAACAGGAGTCAAAGCTGCCACAGGAGCTGTTAAGTGAGAGCTGGAGAAAGCTTTGAGGCCAAGTCACAGAAAGATCAGGAAAAAGCTTAGAACCGGGCAAGCCCTGGACTCAGCCCAAGTCTAAGTGGGCCTCCCTCAGGAGCCCTGAGCCTGCAGAAGCCCTTCCTATGGGCAAATGCTCTTTCCTGTGGGAAAAGCTGCCCCTGTGGGCAGGGTAGAGGGCAGAAGAGGGACTTTTAAACACCAGCTGGTTGGGGGTGGGGGGGTCGTGCAGCGCTGTGACTCTCCAGGCCCTGGTTTGTCTTTCCTTAAAGCAAAGTAGAAACAAAGCACAGCAGAGCCCATCTATCAGCCTGTTGGCCTCACTGCGGGCAGCGAGTTTTAGAGTATCTTACCAGTGGCCTGGGCTCCCCTCCCTGCTGTGGGGTGCCTTCGGCCAGGCTGAGAGCGTGGCTGGTGTCCAGACCCACCTCTGCTGTGCAGAACCAACCACCCTTCATGAATTGGGAATCTGGGTGCCTGGACATGGTGTGCTGCATCCTCTCTGAGCCCCTGAACACCTTCCCTGTGGTGATGAAGGAGGTGGTGTTGAGTCACGTGTGCAGAGCAGATACCAACCAGCTCTGAGATGCTCAGAGTCTGAACTCCGCAGTTTAGAGTGAGAGATGTTCATTTCACTCCAGGGGGCAGGAGAGCAGGAGGGGCCCAGGGGAGCAGGACAATTCTGCCAGAGGAGCACCTGGGCCTGCCATCTGCATGGGAACTGTGTGCATTGCCATGGGAGGGGGGGGGGCGTCCACAAGGGACAGGTTGTAGCTTGTCTATTGTGATACCCTCCAAATCCTTGTACCCACTGTCCAGTTTTCCACAAAGCAAAGTCTCCTGCTGCAGAACCCAGGTTTCATACCACTTTCCATGGTCCGTCTCTGCTGTGGGTGGACACATGGCCCCTGCCAGGGGCTCCGCAAGCAGGACAGTGAGAGGAGAGCCCAGATGGACACAGCGGCTGATACAACCAGGGAGGGAGGTAGCGCTGGGGCTCCTCACAGGAGCACTGCTGGTCTTTCTACTCTCTGCTCCTTTTTCCTTCTCCATTTATCCTAAAGAGGCTGTGATACCAGTCGTGGGTCCAGAGGCTCTGGCCATGTCTGCATGTTACCGCCGTTTGTCATCAATGCACAGCCACACAGGGCTCAGCAATGCTCCGGTGATTTAAAGTCCAGTTGCGCAAAAATCCACCCTTTCTGGGCCTCCCTGGGCAATGGCACCTTCCTTCACTCACCTCCCAGCTGCTCATCCTTCCTCACAGCATGGCGGGGAGCTGCCAACTAGCCCACCAAGGGAGAAGGAGCTTCCTGAGATGGGCCCTGGTGGAGGTGGCCAAGGGGGCGTGCAGTGGGATGATAGGCTGGAGGCTGCCCCCGCTACCGAGCCAGAACCTGGGGCCTGGAGAGAAAGAGCAGTGCCTCCTAAGAACAAATCAGGTGGCTTGTTTACCTGAGATATTTATAGGATCATATCTAAAAGGTCATCAACTGACATAAAAAATCAGAATGTAGGCAAGGAGCTCAGGGACAAAGGTCTAGTCCTCCCTGCTGAGGACAGAGACATCATGTTAACTACACGTTTTTGCTGTCAGATGCAGTAGTCCAAGGTTGTGGCCCAAGGGGGTTGTGATATGCCACAAAACAAACCTTGCAGAAGAATGTGTAAATTCCATGTAATTAGTGGGATAAAATGAATAAAGAATATTTTGCTAGTACAATCGGAGAAAAAAGAAATGAAGAAAAATTATGCAATGGAGGATTTTTAATACTTATTAATGATAAGATATGGTCACTCTGTATGTTGTGATTGACCTTTTTATGTACGTGGAACTTTGTTCTCAATTATAATTTCTTTTGAACACATAGAGAACCATTATAAAAACTGATGGACTATTCATGAGTCAACCTCAAATGCTAAGGGATGGTTATCATAAAGAAAACAGCTAAAGATGATGGCATTTTAGAATAACTACTCTATAAAGAAAAATTCTAAAATTACCGAGAGACAGAGAGATTTTCATGGAGAGATACAGGTTACTTACAAAGGAAAGAAAGTTACATTGGCATAAAAGTTTTCCTAGAAGGAAGATCCCTAAAGATTTCATTCTTTGGGAAAAGTGACTTCAGAATCTTGCATTCTGCTAGACCACCCTCTCTTTAGTAGTGTACCTCAAAAGGAGTGAGAAAGGATGGCTGATGTAAGAAAGCATTTTCCAAACAATTCCATCCAGTAAAATCTATGGGTGATTCTGAGTAAAATAAGATAATATATACCTGGAAATAAAACCATAAAGAATTGTGATGAGAATGAAGATAGGAAGTTGAGGAAGTCAGAGAGAGGAAGAGGTGAGACCTACACTGTGTTTTATAGAAGCAATGGCTAAGGGTGATCTTGAAAAATGCAAGCAAACAGGACTTGTAAATTTAAAGCTGCTTGGATAAAAATTGGATGAAAATCTACATTAAAAATGAACTCACAGTGAAGATAAAATTAACTGCACAAGTTGTCAAGTCTCCACGAGACAGAATCAGCAAATGCCACAAACAGCAGAATTAAAGTCCCATTAACTTCAAACTCAGAAAGAGGTTACAAAATAGAGCTGTTTAAATTTTTGATGAGGTTTTAAATGTGTAAGCAGTTCAAAATGTAACAGCAGGCCACTGTGTGCAAAAAGGAGGATTCAAAGAAGAACTAAGGAGCACTTCTAGGAATGGCAAGCACAATCACGAAGAAAGCAGGACACAACAGAGCTTGCTTGCAGGGACAGAATTAGCTGATCTGCACGCGGAAATCACCGTGAATGAGACACCCAGGCAGGACAGATGAATATTTATGAATGCAACTCCAGTTAACTTCTGGGAAAAGCAGCTCTAACATATTTCTAGTAAAATTTTTGGTCAGAAACAATTTTCCAAGAAGTTAAGACTTTTTCAGACTTGAGGATAGATTGAGGACCCGGCCCAGCTCCAAGCAGAACAGGGGGAGCTCACATACACATGTGCAGATGTCGCTTTGCTCTTCTTTACGTCTAAGATAGGAGTGACACCTCACAAGCAGATGAAGAGAGAAGGGAATATGCCAGTTCTAGGCTATGCCAGTTCACCTGATATCAGGGCTTCTTTGGGAACAAAGGGATTTCTTCAAAGTGCTGAGGGCATAAAAATCACCAACCAGGACTCACACCTGATCAGGAACAGACCCCCGAGTGGCCTTTAGTGACTGATGGGAATCAGTGATGAAGAAATTGAGTTCAGAAAGATAGGGCTGGGTACCAGTAGCCACAGCGAGCCATGGAATTGGAGCTGCGAATGAATCTAATCATGAATTGACTCGAGTGAGCCCCATAAAGCCACTGAAATTCAGTGACTTTGTGTTTTCAGGTGTGAAAATAATCACAGAGCAAAACTCCGACCCTCTGGAGCCCACAGTGCCCCGCGAAGGTGGCATGGGTCCAGGTCCCCACCTGTCTATCCCCTCGGAGACCTGGCCCTGGCATGTGGCTGCTCAGGTGAGCGCTGACCTCAGGGTCTGTTGCTGACTCTCTCTAGGTTGACATTTCTTTAGCTGCCAGATGGCTGAACAAAGCAGGGGGAGCCCTTTCACCTGCTGTGCAGCACACAGATGCCTCTATGCTTCTGACACTAGGAGGTCTTTGTCTGCGAGTATTCTGGGATCTCAGGGCAACATGTGCTGCTAACTCAAAAGCCTGTGGGGATGCAGGCTGCACGCCACAGCCAAGCCCCACCAGCCAGGACGCTCCAGAGTGCCCATTGACAGCCCAAGTGCCACCACTTGGCTCAAGAAGACCATTTGTTCTAACTGTTGATTAAGCACGTTCTGCGACGGGCTGGCCCTCAGCGATGGACAGTTACCCACTGTGACTTCGGCGCAGAGGCCGGGATGTTCCAGCTCAAGCACACAGAGGGCCTCACGTAGAGCTGCAGCCAGCTCTTCAGCGAATGAGACCAGCCTCCATACTCTAGTCTGGAGGTTGCCCCAGCTGCAGGCACCAGAGAGGAGTAGCCCACAGATTGTGGAGAAGGGCTCAGGCAGCGCCGGTGTCCAGGGGGTGTCCTCAATGGCGCCTTCCTGGCAGCACTGGTGGAGAAGGCGGAGCTCACGGGTTCTCTGGCTTCTGCCTGCCCTGGTTCCCTGCCTGGCACAGGGCTCCTTTAGCTGCTCCAGTGTCCTCAGGGCCCACCCTGTTCGGGCACCAAAACCCTCACAAGGGCAAGGCAGGCCAACTCTGAGAGAGAGGCATTCAGCATACCGTTCTTTCCCAGCTTCAGAAGGTCCCTACAGGAGTATGCGTAGCTGTGATTAGCGTTTATTCAGAAGGAAAACATCGGTGAACTGGAAAGTCAGAAACGCTGTTCGCAAGGGCTCCCCACTGATGGGGGTGGAGGGTGGGCTGCAGGCAGGCCTCTTTGCCCTCTTCTGGGCTTATTTATCAATTTTAGTTGTATCGCTTCTTTTTTTTTTTCCCTAAAGATTTATTTTTATTTATACATACAAGATCTGGGGTACAGGCCAGAGTCCAGTGTGGTGAGAGACTTCACCAGAGACATAGCAAGGAACAGAACAGGCAGATGGACTGAAACACACTGCTGAGGGGAGCAGTGGGCAAGGCAGGAGAGGTCTGCCTCGCCATGTGGGTCCCCTCCCTGGCCGGCGGCAGGGATTGAACTAAGACTGCAGTGGCTGTGGTTTGCTTCATAGTGCGTTGCTTAACCCACTACGCCACCAGGGAGGCCCTGTATCGCTTCTATTGAGTAACTGTGGTGTACCATCCTGCATGCAATTTAGGGGTGGAGGTTCACACTTCTTCGGATGTATGTGACAACGCCCCATGAACCCTCCAAACTCCCCATCCTCCACCATCATCCATCGGCCCCACCCCTAATGCTCTGCCCCTCCCTCCCCTTTGGGAACCTCAATCCTATAGTCACATTTCAAGGGGTAGTCTTGTTTGTTCCTTTCTTTTGTTTTTCTATATTCATGAGATCATCTTGTATTTTTTCTTCTCCTCTGACTTATTCATTCGTTCCAATTCTATCATTCATTCCAATTCCATCCATGTTGTCACAAATGGCAAGCTTTCATCTTTTTTCATAGCTGAGTAGTATTCCATTGTGCATATAGGCCACATCTTCTTAACCCACTCCCCTGGCTTTGGCCCTAGGTTTTTCCAGGGCCTGACTATTATAAATGGTGCTGCAATGAACACAAGGGTGCAGATGACTTCAAATTAGTGTTTTTGCATTTTCGGGTGGTTACTCGGGAGTGGAATTGCTATGCCATGTGGTAGATTTATCTTAGTATTTTGGAAAGATACCACACTGTCTTCTATAGGGCCTGATTCTGTCTGCACCCAACCCATAGCTACCCCAACCACAGCTTCTCCACCTCCCCACCAACACTCTCTCTAGTCTGGGCCACCCTCAGGGGTATGAGGGGCAGCTCGTTGCAGGTGACTTTGCATTTCCGGATGACAGGTGGTGATGGACATCTTCCACATGCCTGCAGGCAGCTGTGCCTTCTTTGGATATAGTCTGCTTAGCCCTCTGCCCCTTTTTGATTGGGTTGTTTGCTTTTTGGCTGCATTGCATGAATCTTTGTAGTCCTTTTATATTTATATTGAATTTCTATGATGCCAGAGTGATCTTTAGTCTCTGATACACACACACGTTTTACTTACGTTAAGAAAAAGAAAATGTGTTCCTATAATGGAAGGTCCTCACAAATACAGTGACATCTAGGGCATTGTGTACTAATTTATTAATTAAGGATTAAGCCAGGGACTGCCAAGGAAGAAAAATATTAGAGGAAAAAAAATAGCTGTACATGCACATTTGCAAGCCTAGGGTAGCAATCTTTTTACTCTCTCTCAAGCATATTCAAATTACCCAATTGCTTGTCAGCAACCAATAGATGCTAGTTAAGAGAATAAATCAAATCTCTTTGCTAATTTTCAAACAATATGATTTCTATATCTTTAAGAAATTCACTAATTCAAGCTGTCCACCTTTTTCTCTAATGAGCTCTCTCTGACTATGGTTGAACTACACACTTATGCACGCATGTACCTACACACAGGTGTGGGATCTGTGGGGAATGATTCCAAAACCTCTCACTGGGGTACTGAGCAGTTTCATTGTGAGCAATGTTTATCACAATTATATTGTTATTTCTTTTGACTATTATTAAATTCCTCTGTTTTCTTGCTTTAATCAGAACATCTTATTCCTATTGTTTGGTTGTAAGATACAAACATTCTTTAATTTTTGTCTTGACATACCCGAGGCAAATCGCTGCTTTCCTCTTTACTTCAGTGTATGTAGGGAGTTGGCTTTGTCATAATGGTAGCATTTGGGAATATTTGAAAAACTGCCAATATAAAGAATCACAGTAGGTGCATCCCTGGGCAGTGCTGTGTGACTCCAGCATGCAGACCAGCTCTCCGCTGACAAAGTCCTGTCTTAAGTAAGATGCAGTCACAGCTTTGCCCAGGCAAGTCTACCTTCTTTGAATCCCAAGCCTCAACTTCTGCAGCTTAGGGGATGGCTGGGGAATCTTCTATGGCTTGAAATGACCACCCTCTTTTCCATTTGCCCTTTCAAAATAGCTGAGCAGTTTTGAAGGCATTTCAAGGCGACTGCACTCCACGGAGCCACGCTCTTCCAGCCAGGAGTGGCAGAGCTTCCCACAGGTAGCAGCGAATTGCATCGGCAGCCACTTGACCAGAGGCCTGGAGACTAACTAGACGTGGCGCAGATGCTTGAGGTCAAGACCCAGGAAAAGTTTAAAAGCTAAGAGGGCAGATGACAGAAACAAACAGTAGAAGACAGCTGGCAACAGGACCACAGAGAAGCAAACACTGTGAAAAAGGAGAAATTCTCCACAGCTAAGTGGGCCACAGGGGAGAGCAGCTGCTGCTTTTCTGGGTACTTAGAAAGAGAAGGATGGCTCCCTAGGAGCCCCTGCAGTGCAAATCAGAGCAAAGAGCATGGAAAAGTATGAGCTCAACGAGGCTTCTGGAATGGCACAGCTGGCAAGCAGACTTTCTGCAAGGACACGCCATGTTTTTGTCTGAGGCCTTAGTGGCACCACCTGTCTGCAGGTGGAAGCTCAGGAGTGGGGCTGGGGTGGACTTTGGATGTGCTGAAGTAGGGGTGGGAGGGCACAGCTGTGAGAGAAGCAAGTTCACGAGGCTGATGGGTACAGACTCAATTGGGAACCAGAAGGTCAAGGCCTACCTGCCAACTTTGCTACTTCTGGCCAGACAGCTCAATCCTAGCTTGGCTTTTTGAGTGCACCAAATGTCTCTCACCTTATCAAAACACTCAGGTGACTCACAGTTCAGCTGGGATCTTGGAAGGCCATGTAACCTCTGGGAATGTCAGTCTCCTCATCAGAAAAATGGAAAAATTAAATTATGAATTCTTCAACTATTCAGAACTGGAATATACTGCAAATATACTAATAAATAGTGATGGCAGATAATGAGGAACGATGGGAGGCCAGACCTTGCTGATCTACCTTATTTAATCCTAAAACCATAAGAATATGGAAAGAGAGATGAAAATGCTGGTGCTTTCTCTGGGCTAGTGGTGATAGCAAGCTGCAGCACATGCCCTGTGTCCAGGGGACAGCACTGGTACAGCCCCGGCTCCCTGCCCTGCATCCTGACTCCTGAGCAGCAGTGGGTGTGTGTCTCCCCATGTGCACACAGCACCCCACACCCCAGTGTCCTTTGGCCAAGTACCCTGGGCTCCTGGAGGAGGGAGGGGCATGTTCAGTGGCCTCTGGCCTCCTCGTCTGCATTCGCAAGTTGAAGGCAGAGCCCCGGGCACGCGCTCTTAGGTGAAGAAGACTCTGAGCAGAGCTGGAGAGGTTTGCCCAAGGACAGCAGCTGGTGAGGGCCAACTGTGCTCCTGCTCCCTAAGCATTGTGGCTGAGGAGAGTGGACGTTAGAGGAAAACCCCAACACAGGACACAGCGCAAAGAGTACACAGCCCAAGCGGATGTCTGTCGAGGCTCACTCGTGGACAAGGCCTGTGGCAGGGTCCAGACTGGGGTGGGCACACATGGAAGGGCTGGGTCGCATGCATGACAGGAGGGCGCTCACCGCTGTGCCCCTTCTCGCCTCTGGCTTCCTCTGCTCAGCGGCAAGCCTGCACACTTGCCCACACTGTGGTCCTATTGGATGACAGCTCATTCTCAGCCCCAATGTTTTTGTCTTAGAACAGAGGGTGCTGAGCCCCAGAAGACTGACAGGGGCAGACAGGGTTCCCTGCTCTATTTCTTCACGCAGTGGCAGAGGGGCTAACATCAGGGGACACAGGCTTGGTTCAGTGGGTGCGGGGGTTCCCCTTATTCCAGCCCCTGCAGCAGCCGGTGGCCCAGGGACAGCTGTGTCCTGCATGCCTGGTCTAGATGACTCTGCAAGGCTGTGGCACAAGGGACACCTGGGTCATACTGTTCGTTAGCCTCTAAGTCCCATTCCACTGGAAGGTCTAGAAACTTCCATGTAGACAGAATACCCACTCAGATGATGGAAGAGACAGACCTTGTATACCTGGATTCACTTCCTATGTGCCACATCAGACCATGTTCAGCAGCCCTACGAATCTTCCAGACCTAGCCCCCACCCCAGAGTGCTTCTTGTGGTCTCAGCTTCTACTGTCTGGGCCCAGCCCTTGAGCGTCTTCTGGAAAGTATGGCATTGGATGGAGAGAGGTAGACTCTAAACTGCCAAAGGTTGCTGGGAACCCAGAGCCAAAGGTTCTCATCAGGAAGATGGGAAGGAGTTAAGAGGGTCAGGTGCTAAGTGAGCGTTGGCACAGGGAGTCAGAAACCTGCATGTGCAAACTCCCCCTGACCTTGATGGATGAGTATCCTGAGCCCCCTAACTTGATGAGTGGTGTCTCCCCCTTCCCTGAACTTCCTGACTGTGATGGGCAATGGCCCCACCGTCCTGAGCCCCACAAAGCCACAGGGTTCAGATAAGCGGCTAAGAAGCAGATCTGACTTTACACTTCCTTAGTAGGGCTGGGGTGCTCCTGCTGCCCAGAACCATCCTGTAGGGTTCGCTGGGGCACAGGGTGAGGTGAGAGCAACTGCTGTACATTCCTGGGGCTTTCAGATCCCCATGATGGTTAGAAGCTCCCCATAGGCCTCCCCCTTCTGAATGCTCCTACATTCTCCAGCTTGCCCCTCAGCCACAGCTTGTGTGAGACAGGAGTAGGGAGTGACACAGAGCAGGGTCTTTTGCTGAGTCTGTCACTTTTGCGGTGACCCTGGCCTGAAACCCAGCCAGGCGCCTCTGGGCTCTGTGAGGACAGCGAGGCAGCGATGTCTACTGAGAGGTAGAAGGCCTCTGCCTGGGGTGGTGCCCAGGAGGCAGACCAATCTGACCAGAAGACGGATGAGGACAGTAGCTGATGACCATGGAGATAAGGATGCCGTGACCCTGGAGAGCCACCAGCAACTGGGTGACTTCTCTCGCATCCCTTGTCTGAGGCTCAGGGTCAGAATTGCTCCTACAGCAAAGAGCCCCCTGGAGCTTCTTCAGAGGCCTGCGGAACCCTTCATTTCTGGAGATAAGGGCTGTGGGCAGGGGTGCTGTAGTGTGGAATCAAGAGTAAAGCCAGAGGAAGCCATGGCCTTGGACGTTTGTGGGGGTTGGGGGACCCTAATTTTGGTCTCAAGATGGAGATCTCTTTGCCATTCTGTCTCTGCTATTGAATTATAAAAGAGTGAGAATTGTTTTATCCACAAAATTCCAGATCTAGAAGCAGGGATTTTCTGTCCCTAACCATTCCCCCACCCCTGGAGGAGTTTCCATGACTTTCTCAGAGAGGCTCATGACCCCAAAGGATGAGGAGCGCTTGATTTAGAAAAATGAACCATTGTTCAATCAGACCATAGCCTTCCTTGGTTCTCTCCTAAGCTGGACACCAGGAAGTAGAGGGGCTGGGCCTGATTCTATTGTCAATCTGTACAGAGATAAAATACATAAAATTATATCTTTTTTTCAAAATGAATTTTCTGCTAACTGAGAAGACAAGGGCTCCCCTGGGTATGTCTGTCAAGACTCCGACTTCAAAAGAAAATGATGTTTCTTATTTAAAGATAAAAACAAAGATTTAAACTTCTTCCTGCAGTTAGCCAACTCACTGAAATATCAAAATCAACAAACGCAGAGAAAAATAAATGTCCTTGACTCGAGTACATTTTCCCTTTGTGGGTGGAAAGCAAGGGGGCCTTAGCCCCAGAGCCTGCAGTCAGGGGAAGCTGGCCCAGCCCCCCACACACTTCTCCATCCTTCATGCTTTAAGGTCATGTGTACCATGTGGCCACTGTAGCAGGCTGTAAATGATGTATAAAATTAAAACACACATACACACACAGAAGGCACACAGCCAGCTTCAGTGATCATGGCTATTTTTGCTCCTGAGGCTCAGAGATGGCTGGAGAAACAAACCCACAGAGAGAGACATTACCTGGATTTAAAATGATGCTTTTAAAAAAATCAATTCTGCTCTCCCTCCTTCCTCTTCCTTTCCCATCTTGTAGGAAGAATGTCAAACAAAATATTTCTGCAGAAACAAATGTGCTGAAATGAATTGGCACAGAGTTCTTTATGTTGGGTCCCCCGCCACTGGGGGCGTCAGCCTCACTTCCTTGAATTGGAGGTGTCTCATCACACACTCCCCGCATCCCACACTCGACTTGGCCTCTGTGGCCATGTGCCACCCTTAGACATCCTTGTATCTGTGCATGTATGTGGCTTATAATCATTATACCGCTGTGAGTCAGTATTTCCAGGCAATAAAACGCAGACTTTGAGCCAGCTGACTAACAGTGGGTACAGATCACTCTTCAAAATAGACCTTTTGATGAATCCAAAATTTTGGTTGACTTTGCCATTCATGTATAATTGGGTTATTTATTTCAATCAATAGATATTTATTGAATTATTATCTGACTTCCTTCATGAGAAGGCAAGTTCTATAAGGGCAAGGGATTGTGTTCTGTTTTGCAAATTGCACGTAACCAGTGGGCCAGTGTGTCAAGGAAAGGGGGTGCCCTTGTAGGTGGTTATTCCAGGGAGTTTGCAATAAGATTATATTTATGTGTAGCCTTGTAGGATGCAAGGGAAGGAACAAGCCACAGGTGGGTGAAGAGTCAGAAACAGCAAGTGCATGTGACTTTTACAAAATAACTCCCTTACAAAAAACTTAGTATGAGAATGTGAACCTACTCTGCTGGCTTTCTGAGCTCAGCTGCATTAATTTCTTTGGGAGAACCCAGGAGTGGAAGGACTGAGTCATAGGAAAGGCATCAGTTTGACTCTTTAAAAAACTTCCAAGCTTTCCCAGGGTGCTTTGCCCCATCACCAGCAATTCCAGCTATATCACTCCTCCAGCACCTATTACGGTCAATGCTTAAAATGCTGGGCCTTTCAATGATGACCTGTCCATGGGATTGTAATTTGCATTCCCCAGTGACACATATATTGAAACATCTTTGTGGCACTTACTAACCATCCCTATATCCCTGACCCTGAAATATCTGTTCAAATCTTTTGCCAACTTTTCATTGATTTGCTTTTATTCTCATTGCTATGACTGGGTGTCTGTCTTCCTCAAATTCATATGTTCAGTCCTAACCCTCCAAGGTGATGATGTTAGGAAGTAGGGCATTTGAAGATGATGTGGTCATGGGGAAGGCACTCCATTTATTAGGGTCCTTATAAAGGGGCTTTCAGAAGCTCTCCACCCCCCTTCTACCACATGAGGCCACGATGAATTTCATGAAGAGAGAATATCTGGTCCCAGCCCACGACTTGTCTATTCATTCTCTTCCAAGAGAAGATACTTTTCATTTGACAGAGTCTATTTTGTCAGTTGTTTCCTATATGATTATGCTTTGGATGTTGTGTTTAAAAAACCCTTGCCTAACTCAAGAGCCCCCAAATTTCCTCATATATTTACCTCCAGAAACTTTTGAATCATAGGTTTTGCACTCAAGTGTGTTATCCACTTGAAGTCCACTTCTAGGTGGGACACAGGCCTAACTGGAATTTCACTTCCATGCTAGAGGCCCAGAGGTTGCATTGCTCCTGCCATGCTTTACCCCTCGCATTGCCCGCCTCGTTGTCAAAATGATGGTGCCCTGTCTATGTGGGTCTGTCTCTTCCCATCAGTGATTTTTTTCTACATTTCCCCCAATGCTAGACTCTCGGTTACTGTAATTTATAAGCAGTCATGAAATCAGGTAATATTAACCCTCTAGCTTTGATCTCCTTTTTAAAGATTGTTTATTCCCAGTCGTTTGAATTTTATTTTTTGGTAAAGAGTCTTCCTCTTTTCCTCGTGGGTGCATATTTTCTTGCCTAGTTGTGCTGGGGAGAACCTCCTGCTCATAGCCGAATGTTCATGGTGAGAGTGGACGTCTCTGTGTTGTTCCTGATCTTGGAATTAGCATTTGTTCTTTTGCCATTTTAAGCATGACGTTAGATTTTTTTTTAAAAAGATTTATTTATTTATGCATACAAGCACTGGGGTACAGGCCAGAGGTGTGGGGGGTGAGAGGATTCACCACAGACAGAGCGGGGAGCAGAACAGGCAGATCAACAGAAATGCACTGCTGAGGGGAGCAGCGGGCGAGGCAGGAGAGGTCTGCCATGCCATGTGGGTCCCCTCCCTGGCCAGCAGCAGGGATTGAACTCTTGCTATAGTGGCTGAGATTTGCTTCATAGTGTGTTGCTTAACCCACTGTGTCACCCTGAGGTTACTTATAGTTTTACACAGTTGACTTTTATCAGTTTATGCAGTTTCCTTTTATCTGTAGTGTGTTTGGAGTTTTGTGGGTTTGTTTGAAATTTATTTATTTACGCCTACAGGAACTGGGGTATAGACCAGAGATGCGGGGGGTGAGAAGATTTACCAGAGGCAGAGTGGGAGCAGAACAGGCAGATTAACTGAAATACACTGCTGAGGGGAGCAGCGGGTGAGGCAGGAGAGGTCTGCTGCACCATGTGTGTCCCCTCCCTGGCCGGGGATCAAACTCATGCTGTAGTGGCTGTGGATGCTTCATAGTGTGGTGTTTAAAATCTTGTGCCACCAGGAAGGCCCCATGTTTGGAGTTTTATCAGAATTTTTTCTGGGTTACACTAAAAGGATTTTTGAGTTTTGTTATACTAATTATTATTTCTTTCCTTTTATGTATTTTGAATTTCATTTGCTATTCTTCTAATTTCTCAAGGTGGGCACTCAAGTCACTTATTAGGGAATTTTATTTTTCTCCTAGTTTTGACATATAGCTAAATAGGGCCTCTTCCAAAAACTGCTTTAGCAACACTCCCCCAATTTTTTTATGTAGTGTTCATTTCCTTCCAGTTCAAAATGTTCTCCAATTTTCCACTTGATTTTTCTTTGAGGTATGGACATTCATGCTCAATGTCCAGGAATTCTCCAGATATCTATCTGGTTTTGATATTTGATTTAGTCCCCTTTGTCCAGATCACACTTCACAAGAATTTCATTAATTTAAATTGATCTTGTGGCATTGAATATGGTCTATCTTTGTGAACATTTTGTGGCATTTGAATGGGTTTTTCTATAATAGTTTTTTTTTTCCCTTGGGTGTCTATAAATGTCAACGGGGTCAAGTTGGTTGATAGTGTTGCTTAAATCTTTTACATCTTCACTAATTTTCTGTCAACTGTATCTATCAATTATTGAGAAAGAGAGAGGGAGCTATTACAATATTCAAGTATGAGAGAGGATTTATTGCTTCCCTGAAATTTTCAGGGAGTTGGTCTTTCCGGATTCCTTGCGTGCCTGGGAATGGCTCCCTGGTTTGCAGACACTTGAAACCCACCTATTAGCTTCTGCGTGTGTGCTCATTCCACATGTGTTCCTGAGCCTGATTCTGAGGCACAATTAAGCTGCAAGCAGACTGATTCTCATGGGATTTACTTTTAAGATTTGTCAGTACGACTGGAGCAGTGCTCAGCTCAGGAGTCATCAGCTCCCTTTCCTGAAGCAGGGAGCGTATAGAATCTTCTGTCCAGTGTGCATTGCGCATGTCTTCCTTGCTAGGCTGGTGGGAACAGGGTCCATCTGGAGGGCGCCCTGAGTTCTGTCTCTGTCCTGGTTGGTGGTTCTTTCCCTGACTTAGCAGTATCCTCAGACATGAGAGTCCCAGCTGGGCATCTGGAGTCCCTCTGTAGCTCTCTGGGGTCTCTACCCACCCACTTTCTTCTACCGCCTCCTTTGCTGCCATACAAGCTCTGATATTTCGCACCTCTCCCCCCCCCCGCACCACCCCCCCCGATTGAACTCCAACTGGTTCCTTCCAGGTCAGACTCACTGGGTCTCCCCTCACTTGCTTCCTGACTGCCCCACGACCTCTGTCCTTTGTTACTTAACTTCTGGTGCCTTGAAAACCATCATTTCCTAAATTTGGTCCATAGATGGATTGTTTCAAGAGAAAGGGTATGCCCAGTTGCCTGGACTGAGTCCATATTGGCCAGTGGTATCTTCAAGGAACTGAAGGTGTGAGGTTCCTAGGTTGCCTGGGAAACCTTCTAGCCCACCAACTCTGCTTGGGAACATGGACTTGGCTGTCCTGCCCTCTGGAGGGTGGGGAGACGACTGCTATCTCTGTGGATGTAGTTTCAGGGCCAATTTTCTGTTTGGTAAAAGGATGCTAATTAAAACCAGGGAACACGTTCTTTACATCTGGTGAAACAACTGAGCAAGATGCACAGTCAGCGGTATTTGAGAGCTACCTCCCCACTCCCACCCCTGCCCCCAGGAGGTCCACCCATCACGTGCAGACAGAGCAAGGCTCAGCTCTGGTCTATGATCAAGTTTAGGGATAGCAACTGCTTTTCTAATTAGATCTAAAAACATCAGTATGAAACATCAGGATTCACAGGAGCCAGGGGGCCGCATAAACAGTCCAGTTGGTGTGGCATTCAAGCTCATCTTCTGAGATACAGAGAACTGGTTGTCAGTGTCTAAATCTGACGGGACCTGAGGGATGTGGTGATGCTTTTGTGCAGTCTCCTGGGACAAGGACACACCCATCTCTCTCCTTTACTAAGCAAGAAGGAACTTGCTGTCATATAAACCCTTTCCTCTCTTACTCCTGGTTCCTGAAGCTCAGTATGACAGACTATAGGATTGATTTCCACTCAGGACTCTCTGTGACTCAGAAATGAATATAAGTGCCCTTCCCCCAAGCATCACCACACAACTAAGATATTCTTTTTTCTGTGTCAGTAAGAACAGCATTGCAGGGTCTTGAATGCAAATATTGATTGTGCTAATATAACCTACCTTCTACCAGAAATACTACCTATAACTTGTCAGATACAGTGTGGGTTGGGTCATAAATCCAATGCTGTACTCATGTCCTCTTCATAAATTCATGTGGGAACATTAGTAACAGGACTGCCCCATTTCAGCTCATCGTTGAGAATCTTGTGGGCTTGAGCATGTATCTTCAGGCCCCATTTTTCATCAGGTAGTCAGTCCTACCCATTGGCATCTTCTGCCTCAAGTTAAATTGATGAAACCTCCCTCATTGAAAAATACCTTCAATAAATGTCCCTCCATGATGCTCTTGAATGCACATCAGTAGGCTGGGATAGCAAAGCCTTACAAAGGATGACATAGTTATTCATTCAGGTGCTGTTTTTGAAATATGGACAATATAATTAACATGCAATAAAATGTAGATTTTAAGTGTTAAGTTTGATGAATCCTGACAATTGTATATATCTCTTCAATCATACCCCCAATAAAATACACATTAGTTCCATCTTTCTAGAAAGTTCCATTATACTCCTTTCTAGTCACTTTATCTCCTTCTCTCTTCATCTCCCCTCTCTAAATCTCTCATCTCCTCCTCTTCTCCCCTCTCTAAATCCTTCAGATATAGATAATGATACTCAGTTCTCTGTATCTGAGAAGATGAGCTTGCATAAGACCACAATTTTATTTTTACCACTATATTTTAGTTTTAACTGTATTTGTATTTCATACAAATGTAATCATGCACTATGCAGTCTTTGGCGAGATTTATCAACACTGTTGTATGTATATGTAAGTAGTTTGCTTTTTTACTGTTCTGATTCCATTTTATGGTATTTGCACATCATTGAACTGTTTGTCAATGGAAATATGGATTTTCTCGGTAGCTATACAATCCCATAGACAAGTTTTTGTTGACATAGGTTTTCACTTTTCTTGGTAAATACCTTGGAGTGGAAATACATGGAGGGGGGCATCATTTATTTTGTGAATGACTCTCCAATTTGATCTGGCTGAGTAGGGCAGCTCATCTCTGCTCTGGGCAATGGCATGTGGGGCATCTGATGCCAAAGTCTCTGTCTGGGCTCCAGAATAAACAGAAGACTCCTTCATTTCCTGGATCATGCTGGGTGGTGGCTGGTGGCCAGCATCATCGCTGGGGGCCACTGCAGAACACCTGAACCTTGTCTCTCCTCGAGGACACCTGGCTTCTTTACAGCATGGGCCTGGTTCCAAAAGAAAGCATCTAGGAGGACAAGGCAAATGTGCAGCACTCTTTTGACCTACTTCAAAGTCACATCGTGTCACTGCCACTATGCCCTATTAGCTGAGGAGGCTAAGACTTAGGTCCAACCACTTAGCAGGAATACTATTACATCACAATGCATGAACAACATGGGGATGCTGTGCATTCAGCAGCCATCTTGGGAGAAGACAGTCTGCCGGAGGCTCCAGAGATGCTGCTCCTCTGTGGGACTCTGGGTGCCACATCCATGACCTCAAATATGCATATCCTTTGTGCCAACCATCCCGCTTGGGTATCATCCTAAGGAAATAGGACCAAAGTACTCATAGGCTTAGGTACAAAGATAATTACAACAATCTTCATTTCATTCAGTTGCTTCATTACAAAATTAAATTCAGTTGTTCAAGCAATTATGTGTTTCAAAAATACTTATAACAATGCTCTTAATACAGGAAACAAGATAGCCATCAAAGACCATCAATGCAACTATAGGAATAGTCATTGGGTGTCATGGTTTGAGGCATATTCCCACAATCTCTTTGATGCTTTTCCTTAAAAAAGATGGAAGCTAATTCCCTTCCCCTTGAGTTGAGATGGACCAAATAGATCATTTGTAAAGAATATAATAAGCTGGAAGTGCTTTTGTGACTTTCTAAATTACATCATAGAAGTCAATGAGATTTATTCCTGACTTCTTAGATCTCTCACTTTGAAGGAATCACCTGCTATATTATGAGGGAAGTTCTACATGGTGATATTTTAAGGCCTCAGGTGAGGGAATGATCTCAGGAATGGATCCTTAACTTCGCTGTGGAGCCATCTTAGGAATGGGACCTCCAGCCTCAGGCAAGTCTTGAGCTGCCGACAGCCCACCTGCCATCTTGACTGCTGCAGGACCAGAAGACACCACCCCACATGCAGAAGACCCAAATTCCTGATTTGTGAAATTCCTCAGAAACTTTGTGAAATATAAAATGTTTGTTGTTTTGAGCTTCACAATTGCTGGAAAAATTTGTGATATACCAATAGAGAGTTAATATATTTTACAACACTATACTGAACAAAAAAACAATATTTTATAAGATTAGTTTATAATGTGGAGATATAGCCACAATATTAGCAACCCAAGTTGACTCAGTATATGTAAAACAATCTCAGGTTCTTTAAAAAATATAAACCTATACCAAGACAAAAAGAGGAAAGGAACTGATTATTTAATATTTAGTGGGCAGATTAGTTCCATATTTCCATAGTAAATATTTATTCTTTATCACTTTGTCTGAGATTGAATCCTGCTTTCTAAATGTCCAATCATATCATTGTTGTGCAACCGATGTTTAAATCTCTAAACCTCAGAGAGCAATGTCTAGATAATGGAGCTAACATAAGGCTTTAAGGAAAATAAATCATGACTATAAGCCCTTGGTTCTCAGAGGGCAGCAAGTACTTTTTAAAAGTTAAATAATTTTCACAAGGTTTTTTTTAGAAAAAATTCACAGATTTTGTAAAATGTGTTTAAATTATATTTATAGCTATTTAGTTTTGTTAAAATCATGTCCTGTGCTGTTATTACCTTCTGTAAGTGCATGTCTGGAGCTCATGCTTTCACCCCTCAGCTTGCAGGGTGGAGCCTCTAAAGTAGCAGCAGAAGCTGAGACTGAGGTGGACAGAACTCAGCAGGGCTTTCACCAAATCCTGGATTTACAGGAGAGGCTGGGAAACCACCAAGGCCACTCCCATGGAGCTGGGTGGCCTCGAGAAGGTAACTGCATCCAGCAAGGCCCATCCGCTGCAGCAGTGAGGCGTCAGCAACTGTTCAGCTGATCCTTGGGCTGGGGGACTTTGCTACTACACAAGCAAGATTCTACACCGCAGGGATGTGTCAGGCTGTGGGCTTTATCTGTGGGTTATATCTGCATGCCCTGAGAGCCTTACACCAGGTGTAAGAAAAAAAAAATTTCATGTGGAAAGGTACCCATGTCCACCGATATTGTTGCATAAAAGGTCATTTTTTTTTTTACTCCCTATTCATCAGAACTAAATGATCAAGTGCTCATGGGTGGTAGGCCACACTTACCTCCTAACTCTATAAATCCAGTTATTCTTCAAAATAAATTTTCAGTTATTTTTAAAAATAAGAATTGCTAACAGAAAGTACATCTCATTAAATATGCATTATAGGTACCTCCCCTCCTTAGGTTTTCTGGGATAAGGTGAGTTTTAGAAATGCAATTTTAGGACCTGAAAGCTAGGCAAGCAGGGGTAGACATGTGGCTGTCAATCACCATTCCTCCAGCCCGCCTTAAAGCATCTTCCTTCACGCGCCTTTGCATCCATAGAGCACCGGGAATCTACGCTCCGTGATAATGAGGCCTGATAGAGCTGCGTTGTGTCCACCAGAGAATAGCAGAGTTCCAAGCAGATACTCTTCAGGACTGTGGATTTAAATTTATTCCTGCTTCATCCTTCTTTGTCTTTTTTAATGCTCTGAGTTCAAAGATGCCTTGTGCTGAAATCAAAAGGCTCTGTCTTGATAACTACCTCAGTATTTTCCATCCCAGTGAGTCTGTCAAAATAAAAAAATAAAAACCAGTGCTGAGTTTGCCCCGATAAACTGGTGACTGCTGGTCTCAATAGCTCCACTAGTTCTAGTGCTGACCCCAGGCTATGACCTCATTTGTCATCCTCCGCCTGTGTATTGACTCTTTTAGGACTTTTCTACGTCAGTTGCAATAAAAAATTGCTGTGCCAGGAATTTAATTTTTCTACATAAAATATACTTATTTGCACCACTATCACCAAGATTACTTATTGTATCGAGTTACCATTTCCCCATGGACCAGCCTGCAGCTCGCCTTGCCCACACATCTACCCACCGTCTGCCTGTGCAGCTAGTTCCCCCGGGATATTTGTTCTGTTTGTCCCATTTGATGTAGAAGGTATGAAAATGTGGATTTTGCTGTGTGGTGTATGTCTTTTAAGATCAAATCTAGTTATGCAAACTTTCGTCTCCTTTCAGTGCCTTCAAAAGTTGCTTATTGTATTTTGTACAAAGTTTATAATTACTAGCTGAAGAGTTAAGCCAATACAAGAGACTCCTCTAAGAAGACATTCTAAGAAGGAATTAGAAAGCATATCTTCTTCAGATAGTTTCTGTTCTGCAATAGTGCTGATCAAAGAAATGTGGCTGTGTGTGTTATTCGGTGGTCATTATATCTCACAAAGTGTTCCTAGGTAAACACTGAATCATTGTATAATGGGGTGGGGTAGCCTTAGGGGAGGTGGGTTCCAGGTTCCCTGGCTGCCCCTCCCAAGGAAGGGAAGAGCTGAACAGGGTGGAGGGAAGACAGAAGGAGAAGCTGGAGGAGAAGTCTGGGGAAGGAAGGAAGAAATGAGGAGCCAGCAGGAGACCTGGAGGAGGCACATGGATCAGAGACACGTGAAGAAGCTGCACTTGTTTCTTGGTCCCAGACTGGTTGAAACAAATGTGGGTGAGAGACCCATGCGGAGACTGACAGTGGCAGCTTTTATCTTGATTTTGGTTTTGCTTCTTCTGTCCCAGGCATGCTGGGCCCCTTGTGCCCCTTTCCTATGGTCCTCACCAGGAGATGCCTTACGTGCATGGCAGCTTTCAGGCCTCAGTGGCCCTGCTTTGGGCCAACCCTGCTTGGCTGGGTGTTTATCCATGAGGGGACAGGTAACTTTGGTTATTGATTTGGAAACTTTATTCTTTGTGTCATCTTTGTTCCATACTAATTGTATTGAAGTTCCCTTTCCATTAAATGTCTTATGTTGGTGGTGGGAAATCCATGGGACCACAATTGATATCAAATATATATAAGTAAAGAAAAAAAAGGGACAAAATAAAGATCTTATGAGCTAGAGTATGTTTTGTCCTGATATGGTGGATGGCAGAACACATTTAGAGCAGGCAAGTTTGGGGATTTGGAGGTCACCCTCAACTTGCCTGGTAATAACTACTTCCAGGGTAATTGCAGTTAGTTTCCTGGGAGCCTACAATGTCAGCAGTCAATGACTCCCTAGTCGGTGTTCCTGTTAAACACACTGGATTTAATAATATAATGTTGAGTCATTAACCTTGACCCCGGGCAGCAGCACTCCTACTCACGCAGCACTACATGTACCTAATATGCGTATTTTCTCCAAAAGCCACATCATGACTTCTTGTCCTCAGCCACAAAGCCAGAAATTTGGCATTACGCTTGAAGGCTGTTTTGAAAAGCAAAGGCACAAAACTGCCAAGCACGACACTCAGTAGACCACAGAAGCATTTGTGATAAATGCTAAATGGAGAGTTGAAAACAAAATGGCAGAGGGCTCCACCATGGAAGAGCTACGAGTGTTGGCTTGGGAGTGACACACACATTTTAATGAGTTCAGTGTTTTCCAGTCTTTATTTTTCTTTTATATTTCATTTTGTATAGTTGCTATTGCTATGTTCAAATGCATGATTTTTTTAATTATCCAGATACTCCCCAAAGTGGTACTTTTCACAGCTAAAACCTGCTTTCATCTCTACGAGTTTCACAAGGTTATTCTTCACATCTTCATTTTTTGTTCTTATTGTGTTCATGTGTCCTGAACGTATTATAAATACTGTTTTGAAGTCCGTGTGTGCTAATTTCTGAGTTGTTCTTGTTCCTGGATCTATTCTATTGTATTTTTCTTTGGGTAATGAGTAGGACAAATTTATGATTTCTGCTTCCTTTTCTAGCAATTTCAGTCATAGCATCTTTCTTATTCTTAGTTTGCCTATTGTCTGATTGCTTGAAAGCACACAGCTCTTGGGAAGCCATGTAGGAGACACTTTGACAACGTGGGGACCAGCTGGAACATTTTGCAACTTGGCTTTATGTATTTCGTGGACATGTCCAGAGCTGGCTCCCCTGGGGCTGTTTATCCCCGCTTCTCTTTAGGTGACTTCTGTATCCTCACTGACCTTCTGGAATCTCTACAAATGCCCTTGTATTTAGCAAGATGTTTCTGTACTGGCTGGCAGGAACCCAAATGACCCTCTTCTCTTCCTGTGTGGGAAATTTTCAGCTTACTGCTATCCAGTAATAGCCCTGATTCTGACAGTTACTGTTTTCCCGACATCACAGACTTTTAATTCTCGCCCAAGTACATGGGAGTTCAAAGACATGGCAAGCATGCTCTCCCTTCACTTTGATGCTTTGCCCTAAAAATTCCAGCCACCTCTGCCCCTTCCCAGCACTGTCACCCCAGCAGGACTACACGTGGGTCTCCTTTCCCTGCGGGAGTCCAAAGTCGGGCTGCCAGCTACCAGAGATGTGAACCACACGTGTTTGCACTTCCTGGAAGGGACCAGAGTTCTGTGCTGCCTGTTGGCCTGTGTTTTTAAGAACACTGCTTCATGCGTTTCATCCAGGTGTTATGTCCAGCTGTTTGTGGTGGGTGTGGTCTTGTTTCTCATCTTTAGATATTTTTCTACTTAGCATTGTCTTTCCTTATGTAAGGTATAATGTAGTAGGTAAACTTTTGTTTGTTTAGGAAAACCAGTTTTTCTTACATTATTTACTAAATACACAAGTATTTCTCCACTGTCTTGCGACTCTGCTTTTGTTATACCAGCTTTCTCTGAATACAGTGTCTGTGTTTCTAGTCTTTCCTGTCTGTCCTTCTGTCCCATAGCTGATATCACTCTCTGTCACTTTGTGGCATATCTTGACATCTGAGTCTTCCTGGCTGTGGCAAGCTCTTTTTCTTCATTTAGTGAGCTCTTTTTAAATGTCTTTTAAGAATGTTCATATTTTTACCCCTTAAGTTATTACATATCCGTTGTCACAGTTCCTCTTCAACAGTGTATCTGTTGTTTTAGAAATGGGATTTTTTTCATAATTAGATTTTCTATTTGCTGACTTATTGGAATACAATCCATTTTCATATATTGATTTTACATCTAGCAACTGTCTGACTCTTCTTATTAATTCCAATAATTTATTTCCAGGTTCTCCAGGGTTTCTCTGCATACAAACATATTGACTGTTTTAGTCTTTAATATCTACTTTTTTATTTTTGCTTAATAAAGTTGTCTCAGACACCCAGGAAAAACAAAACCAGTAGGCAATTGTGCTCTGCTTTTGTTCTTGACATTAAAAAAAATTATTTTTTCTTTTCACAGTTAAAGACAGATTTTATTATAGTTTTCAGTAAATGTTTTTTATTATAATAAGGAATATTTTTTCTCTTTGTAGTTTTTTAAAAAATGTTTTATTTTGGATGAGTATGGAATTTAGTTAAGTGCATTTACTATATGTCTCCGTTCTTTTACATATACATCTGAGTCACAATAACAGATTTATAATGTTTATCATCCTTGCATTCTTCCCATAAACCCACCGTGTTAATATTGTATTATTTTTGAACAAATCACTTCAGGGGTCAGCTGGGTTCAAGAGCTGGACAGTCCACTGGTGTGATGGGCACCTCATCTACCCCGCCCCCACAGAGCTCTGCTGCTCTCCCCTTCCATCCACAGATGCAGTGCAAAGCTGAGGACAGAGCCCCAAGCCATTGCACAGGTTAGCCTGGGAGGGGGGTGGGTTACAGAGAGGTAGGGGGTACAGGGGAAATCTTGATGGGGAGACAGAACAGCCATCAGCACAGTCACTTTACACAGGTCCCAACAGTCTGTCAGCGCATCGGGACGCTCTGCCATCCGCATCCTGCATGTTCATCCTCATTTCTTCTCTGAACTCTGCCTCTTGGTTAGACACTGGGGCTCAGAGTCAGCTTCTAGGCCAGAGGCTAGGGGAAGAGAGGGCAGGGACAGAGCGGGCAGCAGGCCACGAGTGGGGTGAGGCAGTGTGGGTCAGTCCCATGAGCCAGGTTGACAGGGCTCAGGACAACTGGAATTAGGGGCCCGTGCTGCAGCGCCCCCTAGGAAGAGTCTGACCCCCAAACACCCACCCTGCTAGAGGACAGCTGTGGACTGGAGGGGGTGAGGCTCCTGGTGAAGGGGAGCAGGGAAAGGGGTGGTTGTGGGGGCATCTGGATGACAGACTAGCGCTCACAGCTTGGCTGGTTTGTGTTTTTAATCTAGTAACTGAATATAAAAGGAAATTCCATGATTTACCTTCTAAACCCTTTTGAACCTGAATGTTTTTTCCTGCCAGAATGTTATTTTTTTATTTGCATCATTGAAAAGCACCTGTCCCTTAAATGGTGCCAGTGTCTGCTCCCTGGGGGGACCTCTCTGGGGATGTGGGTGGGGCTCTCCAGTCTGTTGGTCACCTCCCAGTCCCAGGGGTCAGGGAAGGCTTCCAGCTGCCTGTACAGGAAGGAGCTCCCCGTACCAGGGCTCTCAACAACTCCTCTGCATGGTTGAAAAGCTGTTTCCAGCAAAACTAGTCTTTTTATTTTTAAAGGATTTATTTATTTATACATACAAGAGCTGGGGTACAGGCCAGAGTCCCAGGAGGTGAGAGGATTCACCAGAAACAGAGTGGGGAGCATAACAGGCAGATTGACCCACGTATACTGCTGAGGGGAGCAGTGGGCAAGGTAGGAGAGGTCTGCTGCGCCATGTGGGTCCCCTCCCTGGCCGTGGATACTTCACAGTGAGTGCGCAACCCGGTGGGCTACCTGGGAGGCCCCAAAACGAGTCTTTTTTTTTTTTTAAACTACTTTCTCTCACAGCTTCTCTGTTATTAGGAAAATACACATTTGACCAGGCTCTCTAGCCCTCATCCCCACCTGCAGAGTTTGGAGTCTCCAGTCTAGTGAACCTCTCTCTGTCTCTGTCTCTCTCTCTACATCAATCAATCAGCCATCTATCTCCTATCTGTCTGTCTAACATCTATCCCTATCATGACCCATCTACCGACCTATCATCTACCTACACACACATATTCTATCACTCTCTGCTATGTCTCTGGACAACCCTGATTAAAACAGTCCCCTAATTCAGAAAACAAAGCAGCCCCCTCCTGTTTTGGCATCCATGCCTCCCATGCATCTCGGACGGGGTCGCCCTCGGTGCAGCAAGGAGCCGAGGTGCTGACACTTGAACCCATGCAGCAGTTGGGTAGATGGGGGCCCGGGCACGGGCAGGTAGTGCTTGGCAGGTTTCTCAGATCAGTGGGAGCACAGAGAGGTGGGTTACGGCCCTGTGGGCTTTAGCGGCAGTCCACATGTTTCCTTTAAAGACAATTCATGAATTAATCACAGACAGTTAATATTGCCTTTGAGCTCCTAGACTCCTTAAGCAGTGAGCTCTCTGACCTGTACATTGTGAACAGATACACAGATGAAAGACTCAGCCTCCAGAGGGTCTGGGCAGTTTGGCTTAACGAGGGTTATGTGTTCAGTGTCAAATCCTGAACGATAAAATAATCGAAATAATGTGGCAAAATGTGACTGCTTCACCCATATATGCACACACATATATGTGACTTTTATACAAACACTTCAGTATGTATGGAAGAAACAGACCAGGCTACAGGCATCAGAGTGTCTGCTTTCAACACCACAGCTACAGGGTAAGACACTCAGGGATGGTTACTGAGAGAAGTCACTCTTTTTACCCAATATTTTTTAAGGGTTCTGCTCTAAGTATTAGAGAAAAAAAGATTTAACATACATATTGTCAAAATATGTTAAAATGTTCTAAAACCCACATTGGATTTTCTCTAAGCAGCTGCATTTCATAGGGAAGGCAGATTCAGTGGAGCGTGGGGTGCAAGGAACAGAGAGCCCAGTGCCTCCTCTCCACAACTGCAAGGGCTGCCTTTGTGATGTGCCTGGCAATGTCTCCCTCTCCTCTGAAGATGGGTCAGGCCACAGAGCCTGAAAGAAGCAGCACCTCCATAACCCCCAGGCCAATTCCCTTCCTCTGGACAAGCGGCCATGTTCACAGGACATGTTTATATGAGGTCAGGGGCCAGGGCTGGCCAGGACTAAGAAGGCATCACCAAGTGCTTTTCTTATCCATTCATGTAAACTACAGCCCCTCCCCCTGGGTGCCTCCCACTTGTGAGGTCACAGCTGCCCCCACCCTCCTGCCTTCACAGTTTCTGTGCCAGCCAGTTTTAGCTGAAGGTGTGATGGGAACACTGCAGAGCAACTTGGGGGAAACGGCCACTTTCCTGACCCACTGACCTGCACTTCTGTGTCGGCACCTGGCCGCTCAGCTACCAGGCCACTGGGCTTCCCACCTATACTCTCAAGACATGGAGCTGTGATCTTCCTTTCTTGCGATGTGCCTTTAGGTTTTGGTATTAACTTTTCGGTAACATCATACATTAATAGGAAATTTTTTCCTCTTTCTCTTTGGAAGATTTCATGCAAAGTCGACATTATTACTCTTTTATTTTTTTGCTTGTTGAATTAGATTTTATTTTTTTTCCTTTACTTATATATATTTGACATCAAATTTCCCACCACCATTTCACCAGTGCACCATCACCTCAGTCCCTTGTATTACTCTTTAAATGTTTTCAGAGTAGACTGAAGAATATTATGGGAGATATCTGGATCTAGACTTCTTTTAGAAAAGGTTTTAATTATGGTTAAATGATAGAAGACTATCCTCATCTTTCTTCTTGTTTAATGTCAATTAGTGTGTGTCTGAAATTTATAACAATAGATTTGAAAATGTGTATTAAATGGACAAAGGTATTGTACTGATTATTTTGGTCTTGGAACTTTCACATGTTAAGTTTTTTTTCCCTATACTGGAGCCTTTGAGTTAAGTTTATAAAAGCTGGGCTCGGCCTGTGAGGACATCAGTCTGCTCAGTTCTCAGTCTCGGCACCCCACCTCAGAGACTTGACTGACGGTGAAGTGTCCCCAAGGACATTCTCCTGGACAAGTACTGAACTCCTCCTCAGGTGCCTTGGGCCCGCGGGGCTGCTGGAGCTCTGGAGCTCTGTTTACCTTGTACCGCTGGTTCTTTCCTGCCTCCTGGCTTCTCTGCCCTGGGGTTGAGTCAGCAGGCCATCTTACTGAGTGGGAGACACCTGGAGAGGTTGGAGATCGGACTGCTCTGTGCTTTCATTTTCCTCTTATTTCTCTCCCAAGGTCCTCAGTGTCTCAGAAACATCCTAACATATGCTATGAGACTCAAGGACCCCTAGTCCATCAATGAAGATGAGGATGATTGCCACTTAGTGGCTCTCACCTGGAGCAACAGGCCTTGGAGCAGCTCGCCACCCTCGGGCTCACCCGCTTCCCACTCTCACGGTGAGGAAGGCTGGGTGTAAACTGGAAAGAGTGATAGTTATAGTGAGACAAGAGTACCAGACAGTAATTATGAGGGTCCGAGTCCAGGAGGTCGACCAGATCACTCTGTGAGAGCTGTTCCCACAAACAAGAGTAAAAGAACAGTGAGTCATTGCCATTGAAAATGCAATCATTCTTGATAAGGGCTCCTGGTTTTCAGCTGTTTTGACCCAAAGACATGCTGATGTCCTCTCTGTGGGTTGCAGCACGCTGGCTCGTGCTCCCTTCTTGCGAAGGGCTGAGTGGCCCTTGTCCTGGCGTGGCTTCGTCAGCTCCTTGGTTGCTGTGGGATGAAAAGACAGCTCTGTCTGTAGGCAGTGGCTTTTGCTTAGTTGTTTCAGACTTCAAGTCTCTGTGGATGGCTTAGCTCTCTTGTCTCATAGAGCAGGAAGGGGTCATATTCACAGAACATTTTAGGTGAGTTCACAAAAATATGTCTTGTTACTCTGCCATCAAGGAGTTTAAGGTGAACTAAATTTGTTCTTTATTTGTTTCAGATAAATGCATTTCGTAGGGTTTATGAATAGGTAAAGGTCAGTCGTGTTTGGAATACAGTTGGGAGGCAACAGAGAAAGGTTATTTTCACCCAGAAATTCTATGAATAGAAGCCTGGAGATGGGATTAGGAAGTTTGTGTGTCTAGTAGAGGAGTTTTTCTCTAGTTGGGATCTGGAAGAGTTAATGAGCTGAAAAGTGTCTCTATAATTATGAAAGCAAGAAAGAGGGACACAGTGGGACTGGAATGCCTGAGTCACCCAACATGTGTTTTGGGGTCACACTGGTGACAGTTCACATGGGATGTGGGCTGCGTGGACATGCACGTCGGGAGTTTCAGGTGTGCTCCTGGAGGAGAGGTACACAGGGAATCTGCACACAGAATATTTAGGGAGAGATGCCAGAGTGCAAACAGGTGCTGTGAATGTGCAGGGACAGGTGTCTCTGTGTACAGAAGTGCAGTCATGTGTGTGCATGGTGACATATATGTGTGAATGATATAAATATGGACACATGCACATGTGTGCATACATGAGTGTTTATAGATATACATGCCATGCATCAGGGTGCATGCGAGGCTCACTGCTGCGTTCCTGGACTTCAGCACTAAACCACACAGCCAGGATTTCTTGTGTCAGGGAATATAAACTGAACTCAAAAGCCTAGGGGCTTTGGAGGTGGAAAAGTCAAGTGCGTGCCTTGTGCCTTTTAATTCCATCCTCCCGGTCCCACAATGCAGGGTCCTATTCCTGGCAGGAAATAAATTATGAATGTAAAAGCCATGAAGGTAAATTTACAGAAGGCATCTGTTGCACTTGCAATTAGCATTTGGAAATTGCCTGGGACTTGAATTCTGCAGTGAGATGCGATCAATGGTTTGCTGGGTTAGTCTGTGCTACAGACTCTTATTCCCGGGAATGGGGGTCAATTTGTCCCCTCCCTTCTGTAATGAGACTGATGCTTGAGATGCTGGTACATCCTGAGTCACAGGTGGAAGGCAAAAGAAGGGCTTGGTGATGGGAATGGGGATTATGGGTACCTGGGGCTCTAGGTAAGAACAAGGCAGACTCCAGAGTCCATACTGACCAGGCACAGCCAAAGAAGAGTGGGTCCAGGACACCCACAAATCCATATCTGTCCAAGACCATCGTTAATGATATCCTAAGAAAGAGAAAACTGGGTCCTACTTATTCAAAATTTATGTAGCTCAAGTCCAAACAAATCCTATTACTTTTACTACAGATTTAAAATTGGATTCCAATGGTATAAATTGAAGAGCAGTATCTTTTGTAGCAAAATCTCAAGAATTCTCATTTTTATGTTTTGCATTTGTATAATCACTGGCAGTTCCTCCTTGACTTTTACATCTGAGGATCTTACTGAAAATCTTGTCTGATTTGTGTAATCTCCAGCCATGGGAAAAATGAAGGGCAGGACTGCCACCCCAGGCAGCCCTGGATAGAAAGTAAAATGACAGTAAGAACTAGGTCAAGTTCTCAGCAGGGTCTGACCTACACCACTGTGTTCACATACCCAAAACAAAGCCCGGTAACAGGACAGTTCAGGTGGAGGGCCTCACCTGAGAGCTCAGAATTCAGGTGCAGAGAAGGTGTCCCCTCGGCTCTCTGCCTCCCTGCAGACATTGCTCCTCAGGAACCCTGCTCCCCTCCCACAACCCTCCCCATTGAAGTCCAAACTCATGGGTAGGACCTGGAAAGGTAAAAAAAGTGCAAAAATGGAACAGCAATTCTGTCAAGATTTCAAAAAAACCCCTCTGTTCTTTCATCGCCTCTCTTTTGTAAGACCTCTGACTCAGTGTTCCCTGTTGCCCCGGTTTGTTTCTCTTCCCAGGGAACTGGCATTAACTGGGTCATGGCATTGGAAAGACCAGCCCGTGCAGTCACAGATGCTGCATTACTAACCCAAGGGTAGCCTTCCCATCCTCATCTGTTCTTCTCTCCACTTCTTTCTTTTTGGATTTCTCTACTCCTGTCTCTGCCTTTCACTTGAGGAAATGATACCCTCTGCTCCTCTTGAGTTCACCTTATCTTGGTTTCCCCTTGAGGGCACCTTCTTATTAATTTAAATATCAGACAACAAGAAACAAAAGGACTCTAGATTTGCAAAAGAAAAAAATGAAATTATCATCATTTTCAGACAATATGATTTTATATGTAAACCCTTAAATACACTACCAAAAATGCTGTAGAAACAGCAGATGAATGCAGTAAATGGGCAGGATACTAAATTAATACACAAACACCTGCTCTATTCTTATATGCAAATAAGTGAGATGAAAGAGAAATTAAGAAAACAATCCTGTTTATAACTGCATCAAAAAGAGTTAAATACTTAGGGATGAATTTCATAAAAAAGGTAGAAGTCTATACAGTGCAAACCATACAATACTGTTAAAAGATATGAACAAGACACAAAGACATGGAAAAGAATCCCATGTTCATGGATGGGGAGAATTTACATAGTCATCTCACCTGTCCCAGCCCCAGAGTCCTATTCAAAATATTTTACAACCAGCAGTGCATGGAAACTGACCAATCAGATAGATGCTAGTATTGGGCAGGTCAGGGGCATGGAGGTGTCAGCCTGTGCAGGAAGTTAACCTGTTCTTGGCTGACCTGGGGAGGGGCTCGGGTGAAAGGTGCACTCAACGGCTGAGACCAGAAGGTAATGCCCCTTGTCCTTGAGTGTTTTGGTACCTTGCTACTTGGCATAGCTGCGTGTGTGCATATGCTGTGTCTGACACCCTCATGTCGCATCAGCCAGCTCAGGCAGCTTTTATGAACCTTTCCACTGCCTTCACTACATGATCTTCCTCTGTCTCAGTTTGAACACCACTCTCTCAGAAGAGCACCAGCTGCCTGCGCCATATTGACTACACCCTCCTTGCTCATGCTTCTCAGGCACTAGCCTCTCCTTTGCTGTTTTTATTACTATTTGTATTCTATCTTAAATGCATTTTTATTTTTCTGTCTCTCACTAGCCTGTGATCAGATGAGGCCAGGACACAGGCATCTGTCTACCAGAGTACTTGCACTTAATAGATGAGCTTGATTTATAAAACTGTCAAACACACATCACATTTCCGGAACAGAAGCTTAACATGGAAGTAGCTGCAGCCCTATCAGGTAGAAGGTGAGCTGGGAAGTAAATGATCAGAACCCTAGAGGCGGTGACTCATCCAGGCTGGTCTGTATCATGACCTTGAAATGATCTCCTGGAAACCTCTACATCTCCAAACAGTACAAATGTCCTCCCTCCCTGCCACACAGAATTAATGGGGCTATCAAATGGAACTAGGGCTGTCAAGGTGATTTGTAAAATATAAAGTGAGCCTGGTCTTGCGACATCATCATTCAAATATATTGAAAAACAGTGAGTGATGGGCTTTAATGGGAAGGCACACGTGATGGTCTCAGCCACATTCTGAAGAAGGCTGTAAGATGAAAGGGAGCTTGGCTAGCCAGGACAAGCCTTGAATCTCTTCCTGCCCACCAAATATATTGTATGTAATATGTAAATAGATGATGCACGTATGTTGTGTATATATATGCAATCTAGACAACAATTGTATGTTGTATATATCCACGATATAGGTAATATGAAATATTAACTACTATACATTGTAATATATGTGTGTAATATATAATATGTAACATCAACTATATATATTGTAAAATATCACTAGTATATAAATAATAACATATTAACATACTAAATACAACTATAAATTATTTAATAATATATTATGCATGATATATGATAAGTTATACTTAATTTATATTATTTATAATTTAGTTTAGTTATATGAAAATAAGTATTAAGGGGCCTCCGCAGATTGAGCGCTGCACTGTGAAACTGTGAAGCATTCACGGCACAGCAGCGCGTGTTTGATCCCTGGCCAGGGAGGGGACCCACATGGTGCAGCAGACCTCTCCTGCCTCTCCTGCTGCTCCCCTCAGCAGTATATTTCAGTCAATCTGCCTATTCTGCTCCCCACTCTGTCTCTGGTGAATCTTCTTACCCCCCTGCACCTCTAGCCTGTACCCTGGTTCTTGTATGCATAAATAAATAAATAAATAAATAAATAGATAGATAGATAGATAAATACATAAATCTTTTAAAAAAGTGTTAAATGATTAGTTATACTAACAATATGTAAGTATATTCATATATGTATGATATATAAACTATACATAAATATATTTTACTTATAAAGTATATATTATATGATATATATAAAATATGGATGATGGTAATTTCATGGTCAAGTTGGCATTTGGTCAGGCATGTCTCTGGTGTTTCTATGAAGGTGTCTTAACATGAGATTAGCATTTACATTGGTGGACTTGGAGTCACGCAAATGGCCTCCCTCACCTGCCCTCTGTGCCCGATCAGTTGAGGGCTGGACCAAACAGACTGGCCCGCTGGGCAGAAAGCAATGCTCCAGTAGGCCTCGGCTCCTCTGCACATGGCGTCTCCTAGTTCCACAGCGGGTTGACGCAGGACTCCCACCCGGACCTCTGTCATCTGGGATCTCCCGCCCCCCACCTGCCAATTTGGACTCCCAGTCTCCATCTGGTGTGAACTTCTTCCTTTACAGACAACAATCCAGTATTTCTGCTTCTTGGAGAAGCTTGAGCACAGCATGTCTTGCTGCAGAGATGCAAGTCATAAGCACCCCAGGCACAGAGTTCCCTGCCCGGGACCTGGCATGAACAGGTCGGCGTGAGAGCCGGACCTCGTGGCCGCTAGAAGCAAGGGGCTTTGGGCAGCGGTGAAGTGCGGGTCTCTTGGCTCACTGTCTCTCCTCTCCCTCTGCCCTGGGCTGGGGCTCCAGAGGTGGGACACGGTGTCACTTGCTGACTGTGGAAGAGGAAGGAACAGCGTTGTCACTAACTAGAATGTAGCGGGCTGGTTTGGGCGTCTAACAAGCGGCTCCCGAGACTTGTCTTCACAGAGCCTGACCTCTGGTTGTGGAAGGGTCCGGTAAAAAGGAGGCGTGGGTGGGGTTCTGGCGAGGTTCTCAGATGAGTCCTCAGGCGAGCCCCAAGGAAGCCACGTGCCTACAGTTGATGGCAGCGCCCCCTGGTGGTCTGTGGGGAGGCGTTTTCAGTCTCCTGGAAACCCAGAACAGGAGTCTGTTTCCAAAGGCCACTGGGAAAGGAATGACACTGAGGCCTGGCAAGTTAGGGAGGAAGGAGGGAGCTGTTCTCTGTAGCTGGAAAGTGAGAAATGACAGTTCCATTGCTCCTCTAATGGTCCCATCCCAGAGACACTGGCTTAGAAGCAAAAGGACATTTTCCTAATAAAGATATAAATAACTCTAAGACATGCCCTCCAGCCTCCAGCCTCGGTTGTGTCACTTAACCTGTGCAGTTGGGAGCCTGTCCTGGATGGTCACGGATCCCTTGCATGTTCTCTGATTCATAGCATTTGTCCAGAGAGGGGGCAGTTGGGCAGCAAAGCTGGGTGGGGGCCTCTGCTCTGACAGGCCAGGAGGGAGGGGCCTTGGGAAGCTGTCCCAGCCATGGGGTCAGTTTCCTGCAGCTGCCATAGCAACTTAGAACCTTAGGTGGGAGGTGGGGGTAGGCTTAGAATAATAGGATCTCTGGTCTGGAGGCCAGAATCCAAAGCCAAGGTGTAGTAGGGCCATGCTCTCTCTAAAGGCTCCGGGGAAGGTTCCCTTTCTCCTCCCAACTTCTGAGGTCTGCTGGCAAGCCCAGGCTCTAGTTCTCATGCCCCTCATCACACGGCATCCCCCATGGTGTCTGTGTCTCCTCTACTCCTCCCATAAGGACGCCGTATACTAGATTAGGCCACTCACATGAAGTGTGACCTCAGTGTCACTTGATTCCATTATCAAAATTAGCTCTTTCCAAATAAGCTCCATTTACAGGTACTGGGGAGGACCAGGTTCAACTCACAGAGGCACCACAGGGGCCCGGCATGAGGTCAAGGAGTGTGGTCCCTCAGTGTACCCCCACTGCCCTTCATGACCAGGTGCTCCCTGCACCTTAGGAGATAAGCCCCCATAATTGTGGTTTTTTCAGTGGCTCAGAGATGGGATCATGTGTAAGAAAATGAAACTGCTAAACATTATTGAAGAACTTCACTATAAACATTCTTTTACCAAATGTTGAACTTTGAATACATCTTTGGGGTCAGGGAGTTGGCACACCAAGGTTTTCCAAGTGTCTGAGTGTGTGTGGTATGCATGCCATCTCCTCTTTCAGGCCATGAGAGCAGTCGCCTGGCTCCCTGTGATCACCACACCGGGAGCCCCCACAGTGCCGTGCTCATGCCGTCCCTGCTGGGTGGGGACTAGGTTTCACGTTAGAATCAGTTGATGCTGCTCCTGGATGCATGAAGCCCCTCACTTCTGTCATGTCATTCCTGTCTTCATTTCTGCTCTTGAATGCGCAGGTGCTGTGAAGGCTCTTGCACATTTATTTCCATGTAAAACAGAAAAGTGTCCCAAGTCTCCCTAGCTTGGCAGCAGAGCGGCACTATTCCTTTGCTGAGACGCTTTCCTTCACGTGGTTGTAAAAGCTGCAGACCCTGAAGTGCCCGCCCGTGTTTTCTGTCCCTGGACACCAGCATGTGTAAGTCACCAAGTGTGACTCCTGGAGATAAGAGCAGGTGGGGGCTGGTCACTGTGAGGGGGGGAGCAGGAAGGACTTCCCGACACCTGCATGGGAGCCAGCTGCACTGACCAACAAACAAGCAAATCACACACGTCATCAATCTGCTTCTGCTGACCACAGGGGAAGTCATATGTGGCCTTCCTCATGTAACCTGCTAGAGAGGAAGGGCCAGCTTGAGAGGACCAACTTGGGAGGGCTAAGAAGGGCCGGCCACAGAGGACCTGCTAGCTAGAGGGGACCGGCCCCTGAGGTGGACTAGAGAAGACCAGAAGACCCAGGTTCTGGATGGCAGCTCTCTTCCTTCCTCTGTGTCTTAAGCATGTGACCTAAGGTTCATTCCAATTTCATTTTAGCATCTTGTAAATGACACCAGAGCTCATTCAAGCTCATAGGAAAAACCATTTCCAGTGATGTATATTTACTTCATAGTGGCACAAGGAATGACACTGTCTGTTGTTTTCTTTTAATTTTTTTTTGTTAGTGAAATTATATGTATTTATTTTTCAAATATCATTATAGAAAAGTCGGTGCTGCCTGGTGTACTACATATAAAGATGGGGTCAGTCTCTGCTGCACATCTTTCATTTTGCATTTTCACATAGACAGAGGATTTTTATGTCTGGGAACTTTTTTTATTTCCTTTTCATTTGTTTTCCTGGAATTTGGGTTTCAGAGAGTCACTTTTAAATTTATTTATTTTCCAAATTATCTTATTTGAGGTACAGTAGGATTATCTGCTCTGTGTTCAAACCTCTACAAGCGTCTGCCAGGGCCCAGTAACACCCCCCACACACACACACCCTCCTGCTGCAGCCCCCCCACTCCCCACCCCACATCGGGCGTTGACCCCCACATTACTCAAACCAAGAATAAACTCTTAACATCTGACTCAAAACTGAGGCAGCCAAGGGGGTGGCGCCAGGTCTTGTGTTTTATTTTAAATGATTGCACTAGAACCTACCCCCTGTCAGGGAACAGCTAGACGTGTTTAAAGCTTTTTAGTCAATGACATACTGATCTAAATCCGAGCAACACAGGATTGCATCAGCCTCACAGTCCACTCGCTGACATCGCAACGTTGCTTCCTCCTGCGTGCTGCGGCTGCCCTGGGCTCGCATGTCTGGGGTGGCTGCATGAGTGGGCCCTGCTCCCTGGGGCGCTCACTTAGAATCCCTGTGTCTGCCTCACTGGAAGAGCCTCACACAGGAGACCACCAGGTGCGATATCTGGGGCTCCCTGTGGGCTGGAGCAGGAGGCTGTGGAGGGCTTGGGACTAGAAGCCGGGAGTCTGCAGGAGCCGGTTGGACACCGAGGGTGCATGGCTTGTAGAGGTGGCTTCCCACACAGAGAATTCTGTGGCGGTGATGGAGGACAAAAGAATAGAAAAACTGGAAAAGAGGCACCTTAAGACCAGAGACCTGGCTCACAGAAGGAGGTAGTGGTAGAAGGGATTAACAGCCATTAACCCAACTATATAAACAAATATCCTTAGGCGCCAACAACTGCTCTAGGAAGTGTCAGACCAAAAGTAAAGATAGGAGGTTGAGCTCTATCTCCAGAATCTCCAGAGCCCATTGTGGACTCTCTGGTCCCTTTCAAATGCTACATAGTCGGTTCAAAGTGAACAAGTGAAGGAGTGAGCCCCTCCCAAAGAGAAGACGACTTTATCAGTGCAGTCCTGGCACTGGTTCGGGGCAGGCAGGGCAGCCGTCCTTCTGCCCACCTGTGGCTGTGCAGGTGCTTCTCTTCACCAGCTCTCTCCTCTGCAGGGCAGCAGCCTCCTGCCTTCTTGTGACCTGCCCCATACTGGGGCTTCCCTTCATTGACCGCCCTCAGTGGAGGCAGCTCTCCTCAAGGCCACCACCTGTGACCATGCAGGCCTCTCTCAGCAAACCTGTCCCTTTCGGGGCAGCTCTTCCTGCCTGCTTGTCTCTAAGCACGTGTCCTTTACTCTTCTGTCCCTTTTCCTAATGAACTTGCTTTTTAAAATAACCAACGTCTCTGCCTCATGGAGAAACTCACCTGGGAACTCGCTGTGTGCTGCTGAATAGGGAGCTCTGATGAAAGCTTTCCCAGAGTAAACCCAAGAACTCCGCTCTCCAAACCCACACACTCCAAAAATGACATTAGGGTGACTCTTTGACAGACCTGATCCTTTACTCCACTAACATTTCCTCAGTAGCCTCTTTCTGCTCCGTTTATCTGTTATTTGTTTTGGTTGGTGGTTGTGCCTCGAGGACTTGCAATAACAGCGAATTCTGCCTCTTGCCTGTTCTCTTGGGTGTGGTCCTTTCCCTGCCAGCACAGTGTGAAGAAAGAGCAAGTCACTGAAGAGCTGGAGCAACTGAGACCCCAAGCTAACACCAGTCCCCAAACTTTCCAAGGCATCTAAATAGCTTTTGGCAAATCGAAAGCATTAATTTTTCTGTGACATGGTTGAAATGGATTATTACTTATTAAATTTACTCTGCATACAAGCCTAATCTTGCATGCAGAAGTAAACCACCAGGTTAACTTAAAATGTTAATTTTCCCCATCTCTACTGTATTTGAACAAGTTTCTTTCAAGTCTCCACTTTGAAAGGAGCATCCTGAGAATACTTCTCACATCATTAGCACACATGGGCGCTCTTGAAACACTTGGTTGAGTAGTTTTAAAAGCTACCTGTGAGGTCACAGCCTTCAGAACCCACCTGTGAGGTCACGACCTTCAGAACCCACCTGTGAGGTCATTTGCCTCCACTTTATGGAGAGAGCTTACCTAAGAAGCAGGTTCAAAGTCAGGGTTGTCTGGGGATTCTATACCAGTCTCAGCCCCTAGATGACCTGTGTCTATTTCCTAGCCGCTTTTCTGTCAAATCACAGCAGCCTTTTCTTCCTGAGCCATTTCAAAGCCTTTCCCAAAAGTCCCATTAAAAAAAGAAATCACACCCCAACTAAGCAGGCTCCACTAATTAACCCACTAGGAACTGACATCACCCACTCAGACTGCCCACCCAAAGAGTGGACGTCAACCTCCAAACTGAAGGCTTTTGTATTTCCTGAGACTCTCTAGTCCGTTGCTGTATAAAGGTCATGCATCTCTTCTTAATGATTTGTTTCTAAATATTTTACATTTTTATTCCTATAAAAATAAATGGAAATCCCTTATGAGTGATGCCTTTTGGGTCATTGCTGGTATGGAGGAATGGGAATGATCTTCAGCATATGTTTATAGAGGTCTTGTCAATCCATAAAATTTTTATTGGGTCTAAAGTTTCCTACAAAAAATATTTAAACTACCCATGGATAATATTTATCATGATAATTTTTTCACTCCTATTTTAATCTTATTCTTGCTTCTTACAGTCAAAAGACTGCAAGCCCCAAATTAAAGCCCCCAAAATAACCCTAGACCTACCCCAGTGGACTCTCCCTACCTATATTGTGGCCCCAGGTCAGGGCTTGTGGAAAGAGGGCTCTGGAGTCCAGGACCCACTGCCCAGAAGCTCCCAGTCACTGGAGGTGACAGTGGCTCTGGGCTTGGGTCCCCCCCACACACCCGCCCACCCACTGTGCATCCTGCAGGGGTTCAGCCAGGTCTCGGCAGCCTCATGAAGATGTCAGCACCCATTGCTGTCAGCATGATGTGTGAGGTGGTTCTCCCTGCACTGGAGCCCCTTTTGTCATCATTAACACATCACGCTGATTCAGAATACAAACACCGTTACAACAGTCATGACAGCGAGAGGCCATTTTCCCAAGCACAGAAATGAAAACAAGGGGGAGCTTCTGTAATCAGGGAGATTTGCTTGGCTCTGGAGGAGGGAGTGAGCAGAGTAGAGCTGCCCAGTGGGCGGCCTCGTGGGGAGGGGCTCGCCCAGAGGGCCAGCCCTGGTCCCACCTCAAGGCCCCCTCCTAACACACCACGCAGCCAATAAGCTTCAACACGTGAATGTGTGGGGCCAGGGGGAAGACTCCATCTGTACCACCCTCTCACCTCTCCTCCCTGTGGTGGGGCTCCCCTTCATCTAGGAAAGCATCCTCAGGCTGATGGCCTGGGGGACCGGAAAGAAGAGATGCAGGGTCATTTCTGTTCTGCCACCTCCCCTAGTTGTACTGCAGAAAGCCCACATATATTGTTATTATTATTATTATTGGACTTCCTATAGTACTCCTGCATTTTCACATTGGATTTTTCATCTCTGCTAAATTAGGCTGATCAGTATCAATAGCCCAAAGAAAACAATACCTGTGCATCATGCTCTGGATCATGTTCACAGGAGTCTAAGCAAACCTTTATCTCACAAGTCTGTTAACAGTTTCTCCCTGCAAATATTTGAATCTCCATACTGGACTCAGACCTGTGTCCGCAGGGAGGCCATGCTTTCTGGACAGATGCTCTGTCCATCTTCAGAGCCACACCTGAGCTGGCTGTTGGGTCCTAGGTGTGGAGCCGCCTGCAGAGATGGGTGAACATAGCCCAACCCTCTCTGATGGGGCCATTCCACTCATCACTTTCCCTTGAGGGTGGGTGCACCAAGTACTTGAGCAGATACTGGGTAGCAGGGGGCACTAAAAGTAGTCAAGGTCACTGCCCAAATAATTTACCAGTCACTGTCTGAGTTCTTCACTCATGTGCACAATTGCAAGATCACTCTGGTTCAGAGAACAACAATGGGATGTATTTAACAAACCAGGGGAAAACAAAGAGTTAGGCAAAAATGGCCATTTACCTCACCTGAAGCCATGTCCAGAGTTTTAAAGTCCTAAACACAAATGCTTCCAAGATGGCATCTTCCCACCACTAAAGACCTGGCAGTCAGACCATAGGCCAGGATCCAACTCATGAGACAGCAGAAGACACAACAGGAGATGCCCCTGGAGCTTCCAAAATGCCCCAGCACCAGACAAGGACACTCAAAACAGCAGCTGTAGCAGCTGAACGACCCGACAAATGGCCACACTCACAGCTCAGCAAGGCACTCGTTCTGGTCTTTGCCTTCCCTGTCAGGATGTTAACAGTGGCAAAGCTGGGGACAGTTTCAGTTGCTGGGCTACTTGCAAAACCTCTGAACTTTTCCTCTCTGAGATGGCAGCTAGAAGCTTCTCCACAGCCTTCTGAAGATTGGCATGGTCAGGGCTGAACACTAGCATGGTGGGGGCCGAAATCACTGACTCCAGAATCGCTGAAGATCTGAAAATGCTGAATCTGGAAAGCTCAATCCTAAGGGCTGCTTCTGCCCCTTGTATTTCTTATCAGAGTCTCTACCCCCACTGATACTTTGTTCACATTTTCCCTGGAGCTCTCCATCCTCACCAGCAACCCCCTCCAGGGGGTGCCACCTGTAACAGTCTTGAGCTTCAGCTCCTGTTACAGAACAACAGCAGTCCCTACTTTGGTGCGTTTTAAGGGGGAAGCTTGTGTGTTCCCATGTGTGCTCCATGTGTTCCACGGAATTCGCTTCTCTTCCCTACTGTGCAGCTATCTGCCAGGAGTCATCCTTTGAAAGACAGCCTGGGGTTTGCACTTGGGATGATTGCCTGTCCACAGCCGGCTTCCATTGTGTCTCCTCTGTAACTGTCATTGTGGGAGGTGCTGTCTCGTGCACAGCTGTTGCACCTTCAAAGGTATTGCTAGCGATGACTTTTGGAGTGTGGGCATTAGGGACAGAGCAGAGATGGCTCCCTGACCTTTTGAGTGCCCAGTGGATGTTGCCCAGCTTGGTGCCTGGCAATAGCCTGTGTTAGGTCAGCCGAAAATCCCCAGCCCCCCCTCAAGAACACCCTTGGGGTGCAGTGTTTCCACAACTCAGCAAGCAAGCAGGGCATGCCATGGGGTTCACTCCAGGACATCTGGTGGGTAAGAAGGACCCAAATGGGAGGTGAGCCTTGGTCTTCTGAGTTCATGTTCACGCCTTCCACTGGCAGGTGGAAGATATCCAGGCTTCTTTAAAGCTCTCCTTGAAACTGCCACCAGAGCCTGCTGAAAGTCCCTGGTTCGCTCGAGCCTCGGCAGTCAGTGGCAGTGAGGTGAGTCCGTGCCTCTTCAGTTCTGTGCCTGGGGAGCAACTTGTGGAGGCAGTAAGAGTTAAGAGAAGGTTCCAAGTCGAAATCCTCCAGAAGGGCCCCTCCCACCCATGAGACTATTCTCCAAAATGCCCACCATTAGAGATTTACTTCTTTGAGAGTGACACTTTTGATTAAATGATTAATGATTAAACCTCAAGCATGATTTGCTCACACCATGCTCTTTGGCAACAGTACCATCTCTGGAGAGAGAACTGCAGGAGAGCAGTCCTTGGGAGGGAGCCCACACTTAGGGCGTTTTGATTCTCTCACCAGAGTGGTAGGTCAGGCACAGACAGTTCTTCCCCAGGGCATCTAGTGTCTTACAGATCCACAGGAAACACTCCCCGCCACCCTTCCTTTTTTTCATTCCAGCCTAAACAAATGGGGCTACATCAAACCTAAAATCTTTTGCCAGTGAAGGGAACTTTGCTTAAAATGAAAAGACACCTACTGAGTAGAAGAAGAAATTTGTACATTTTCATCTGACAAGGGGCCTGTATCCAAGTTCTACAAAGAACTCACACAACTCATCAAAAAACAAAACAAGGGCCTCCCCTGGTGGCGCAGTGGGTTAAGCAACGCACTATGAAGCAGACCGCAGCCACTGCAGCACGAGTTCGATCCCTGCTGCCGGTCAGAGAGGGGACCCACATGGCGCAGCAGACCTCTCCTGCCTCGCCCGCTGCTCCCCTCAGCAGTGTACTTCTGTTGATCTGCCTGTTCTGCTCCCCACTCTGTCTGTGGTGAATCCTCTCACCCCCCCTACACCTCTGGCCTGTACCCCAGTGCTTGTAAGCATAAATAAATAAATCTTTAAAAAAAACAAAACAAAACAAAACAAAAAACAACTCAACTAAAAATGGGCAGAAGAGATAAACAGACACTTCTCCAAAGAACATACATACGAAAGACTGACAGGCACATGAAGAAAAAAATGTGCACCATCAATTGTAATCAGGGAAATGTAAATCTAAACCACAGTGAGACTCCATGTCTTGCCCATGTGAATGGCCGGATCAGAAAGCCCAGAAACAAGAGCTGCGAAGGGGTAGAGAGAAAGGAGCCTTGACCACTGAGGGTGGAGTATAGACAGTCCATTCCCATGGAAACAGTGTGGTGGTCTCTCAAAATATTAAAATCAGATCTACCACATAACCTGGCAATTCCACTGCTAGGAATCTACCCAGAGGATGCAAAAACACAATTTGAAGGAGTATCTGCCCTCCTGTGTTCATTGCAGCACATCTACATAACCAAGCTATGAAAACAACCCAAGTACCCACTGAGAGTAGCAGATTAAAAAATGTGACTTATATACATGATGGAATACTATTTAGCTAAAAAAAGAGAGAGCAAGAAACTCTTGCTATTTCCCACAGCATGGGTGAACTGGAGAGGATGATGTTAAGTGAAATAAATCAGAAGCAGAAAGACAAACACCAGATGATTTCACTTATGTGGAATATAAAGAAACAAAACAAAGGAACAGCTAGAACTAAAAGCAAACACACCCCAGAAATTTGACAACAGAACTGAGGTTCCCAGGGGAGGGGCGTCGGTGAAAACAGAAACAGTAAGTCTGCACCCCCTACACACAGGGGAAGACCATTAATGCTGGTGGTCCCCTCTGTGTGACCCCCACAGGAGAGGGGAGAGACCCCTCTGGGGCTGTTGGCAGGTGCCTGTGACCAAGGAGTCCCTGCTGTGAAGCCCCCCATCTACAAGCTCTGCCCACACTGAGCACCCATTCATAATGTCTCGTTTTAAAAAAATCCCCAGACCAGCACAGTTGAAGCTCTGGGGGCAAAGGGCCCGTGATTAAATACAGAGAATAAGCAAGCCGGGAAAAGGGAGCTTAGAAGAAACAGATGAGGCCAGCCAGAGGGAAAAAGAATCTTACAATAAAACCCACTATAATTAAAAGCTTTAGAGAGACAAAAGGTTGCAAATATAGATCACCCACAGTACACTATAGAGAGGGAGTGCTCAGAGAGCTAAGAGACTTCTTGGAGATTAAAAATATTATGGTAGGAATAAAAAAATTCATTGAGTTTGCTGGAAAATAAGAGACTAAATTACTCAGAAAGTTAGAATAAAAAGACAAAGAAATAAATAACAGAAGAGTAACAGAAAGAAAATTAGATCATTTCAGAATATATGTGAATGAAATGATAGGCACTGCAGAAGGGAGAGAAGGAGGAACCCAAGGGGGGGTGTTATCGGAGAAATTCAGTCCCAGCGAGAGTAGCTGGGCAGCCAAGTTAAGATGACATGGAGTACCCAGTACGAAGCTGCCCTTGCAAATTTCAGACACGTGCTAAGACACTGGAGACTGCAGAAAGGGGAAGGGCAAGTGAGGGCTGGAGGACCAGCATGCTGTGAACCCTAGAGCAAGGCGGTGACTGCAAATGCCTTCCAGTCTCTTCATATTACTTGCAGCCTGTAATTCTATGTTCAGACACATAATGAGACTTTTATCTTTAGAAAGAAATATTTTACCTTGAAATTTTCTGAGAATATAGTTGAGAAGACACTACACCAAAACTAAGGACTGAATTTCAAAAAAACAAGGGTGAGGTAGTTGAATTCAGGACACAGAAGGATGTGAGCCCAGTGTGACCACATATACCAGGGGAGAGCAGTCCCCATGGAAGGTTCCAGAATAGACATATCAAGGAAAAGAAAATAGGGAGGAAAATTGACAAATTACTTGATGCATTTGAGTGTAGTGAAAAGACACGCTACTTAAGGAGAAAGGTTTAAAGATCAAATTATGGAAAATAAAGTGACAGAAAAATAAAATCCAATAGTTCCCAAAGCTCTTCTGCTCTCAGTGAGGTTCCTCCCAATAAAGCTGCTGAATTCAAGGACACACTCGTGTCCCCATGCACTGGACACCGGGCTCAGCAGCCTGCGTTGGACATGCTAGGGCTCTCATATTAGCCCAGTCGGAGCTGGAGGGATGATGCCAAGTGCGATAAGTCAGGAGGAAAAGACAAATGCCAGATAATTTTACTCATGGGTGGAATATAAAAAAACAAGACAAAGGAATACACAAAACTGAAGCAAAACAAACCCTTGAATTCTGACTGAAGAACTGACGCTGTTACACACTGAGAGCTGGGCAGGGAGATAGGGGAGGTCAGAGGTGGGGAGCCAGGGGAGGGCCCACGAGGACACTGGGTGCTGGGTAGTGGGCGTGGTGGGGGGGGCAGCCTCCAAGGAAGGGTGGCCGCACCCTGTCATTCAAGTGAGTGCCATTAACCAGTGTGGCCACAATGCATATGTCTCCCCACCAGAGTCTGCAGGTGTCTCCTGTTTATTCACACATGGCTCTTTTAACACATCAATAATGAGACGTCCAGGAACAGCCACCCTGTTCTCATGGTGAACAGAATGTCAGAGGGCAACACGCCTGCCCTGCAAGGCCCAGTGGTTCTGAAGTCACAGAGAATGGAAATGGGGAAATTAAAGACTCAACTAATGTGTGAGGAGGGATTGGGCCCTCCTCCCTTCCCTCCCTCTCCTGCTCCAACTCTCCCTCCCCCTCCCCATACCATTTAAAAAATTGCTCCATGCACACAAATGACATGGTATTTATTATTTGGCTGTAAGTGGACCAAGCACTAATGGAATATGTAAATCATCACAGTGGCAAAGGCCTGCATGCAGGGAAAACTACTGTTTAAAGGTCTTTACCTAATTGTTTGCTCCCAAATAACACAGGGCCCAAAGCCTCCCTCAGGGATGCCAAGTCTTCCAGACCCACAGTCTGAACTAAAGGGAAATATGCCTTTAAAAGTAAGGGGAAGTTGACAGTAGTGATTCAAGATTGTATTTCGCACTGGGTCCTGCTCAAGACAAGGGGTAAAGATCCCCTCCCTGGCTGCCCCCCAAGTGGGGAAGGGCCTCCTGGTGAGCATCTTTGGAGGATACTGCTCTGAAAGGCAAGGAGACCTAGGAGGCAGGAAAGAGACCCCACTTTCTCTCCTCCCACTTTGCTCCACTTCCTGCTAGCGGAATTCACAGTTCCAGGGTGGAGGGCCCCAGAGAGGGAGGTCCCCTGGAGAGGGCAGGGCACAGGGGGAGCAGGAAAGCACAGGGAGAAGCTGGGGAGTGGGTGCTGCTCAGGGGCCTGTGGACTGAGGGCTGCCTGGAGACGCCTGGCCTGCCCCAGCTCTGGAACTGGCCAGTCTGAACTGGGGCATGCACACCCAGGGCTTGGGTGCAGGGTCCCAGCCAATGGTATTCAGTCACATCTCAGGTTGTCATTCAGTGTTTGCACCTCACAGGAAATTAAGGCCAGACCTGGAGAAGCTTGAGCCTGACGGTGCAGCAGGAGCACGGCTGCCCTAGCCGATTGTTAGTTAACTAAGTGATTTTAATTTGCTTTATTTTAAGTGATTTTTAGCTACAAGAGGCTAAGACTCAGTCCTCTGGTGCTCAGCCGCATCGCCTGGTCAGGGGCAAACCCTGCTCGCACAAGGCCAGTGTGAGAATCACAGATGCCCCTGCAGGCCACTGAGGTGGGTGTCAAGAGGCCGGGCAGCTTAGTGGGCCCCGGCAGCAGTGAGGTTGATTATCAGGATGATTCTTTGGGATTCCTTAGCTGCCCAGTGCAAAACCTGTCGTGCTTTCTTACAAAAATGAGCAGTGATGGGCCTCCCTAGTAGTTCAAGGGGTTGAGCACCGCACTATGAAGCTGTCCACAGCAACAGCAGCTCGAGTTCAGTCCTTATACACATGGCGCAGAGGACCTCTTCTGCCTCACCCGCTGCTCCCCGCAGCAGTGTGTTCTGGTCGATCTACCTGTTCTGCTCCCCGCTCTGCCTCTGGTGAATCCTCTCACCCTCACACCTCTGGCCTGTATCCCAGCTCTTGTATGCATAAATAAATAAATATTAAAAAAAATAAAAGTGAGCAGTGAAGACTAGCCTGGAGGAACGTCAAGGTACAAGCAGCCGCATCTCAGCTTGGCTCCTGCTCCAGGTGCCCATTTAAAGGTAAAATGAGGTTGGACACGGACGGAGCTCTGGTCTCACCTGGTAGCATGTGCCCCTAGCACTGCCCACACCGGAGCTTCCTCCTCACCCCCAAGTCTCCATCGTTTGATGCTGCTATGGGTGAGATGAGATGGGTGACGTTGAGAGTAAGATGTGTCTGCTTTTTATTTGAGATGCGATAAGAAGCTATTAGAGTCTAGGCAAGGAAGAGTCTGGGCTGTGACTTGTGGGTGCCCCTCTGGGGACTGTCCGCTCATAAGCAGACTGCTTAGGGGTCCTTATGTTAAGGGCAGAGAGAGGAGCACCCCAGGAACCCAAGAACCCCAAACCTGCCTGCTCTAAATAGGTTCTGCCATCTGCTGCATCAAGACAAAATATGTAAGACCTTTAATGGAAAGGGACTTTAATATAATTAGTGAACAATATAGAAAAAACAATATAGTTTCCAAATCAAGCATCCAAAGTTACCCATCCCCTCGAGGATAAAAGTCCAGTCAAACAGGATTGGCCCAAAGCAAGACCCGAGAGTCTGCCACTAGACTAAGCACCTTTTTGGCGACCCCTAGGAAAGAGTCAAAAAGTGCCGGAGGACTGAATCTTAGTCTCTTGTATATAAAGAGTCTGGGAGGAAAAGAGCAAAATCAACATCAAGATAAAAGCTGCCATTGTTAACCTCCCTGCGGGTCTCTCGCATCTGTTCCAAACAGTCCAGGACCAAGAAGCAAGCAGAATTTCTTCACATGTCTCTGCTCCATGTGCCTCCTCCAGGTCTCCTTGCTGCTCTCCACCCAGCTTCCTTCCTTCCCTAGTCTCCTCTCCAGCTTCTCCTTCTCCCTGCTCAGCTCCACCATCCTTTGGGTGGAGCAGGGAACCTGGCACTCTCCTGCCTCGCTGGCTGCTCCCCTCAGCAGTATATTTTGGTTCATCTGCCTGTTCTGCTCCCCACTCTGCCTCTGGTGAATCCTCTCACCTCCTACGACTCTGGTCTGTACCCCAGCTCTTGTATGCATAAATAAATAAATCTTTGAAAAAAGAAAAGAAAATTTACTCAGTGGGAGCCTCCAATAAGACAGGAAGGAAGCCCTCAAGACCCGGGGGGAAGCCTGCCTCTAAGCAAGAGGTGCGGGCTGCACTTGACCCCACACAGATCATACATAGCAGGAAAGGAGGCCAGCGTGCCACATTCACCCTAAAACCAGCAGGCCCCTTTCCGGTGAGAAGCAAAGCCTCTCTGTGCACACTTCCCACCTACAGCCTCCCGGAAACACCAGCACACGGTTCCTGGCAACCCATTCTAAAGATAACCCATCTGTTTTACTCCTCTTGAAGATCAATTTGACGTTTTAATTACGTGTAAAAGTTCAACTAAATAAATTACTATTGAATATTTTGACAAGGTCTTTCATCCTATGTTCTCATTGACATTCCAAGAACTAACTGCTCAGTTGTAATTACATGAAAGAAGATGACAGGAGAAGAATAAGAGGGTGTCTGGTCCACTAAGTCACTGGAAATGAGCCTTAGGATTCTGAGACTGGCTTTGGAGAGATACCTGTGGCTGTGTGGAAGCGGCTGCCTCCGTCAGCGAGATGGTGGATTCCTGAGGCGCAGGGATCTGGGTGCTGCCTGACTGGCCCTTCTGGCTCAAGCTTCCTGAAAGGCTGTGGCCCAGCTTCATTCAGCAGTGGCTCTCCAGAGGGGTGATGCTGGCCCGGTCCTCACCAGCTATTGGCCAGAGGCCTCTGTTCCCAGCACCTGGGTCCTACCCAGGATCCTCACACCTTGGCAGCTGGCCTCCCCCTGGCAAGGAGAGATGGCGCCAAGGTGGAAGCCAGAGATCTCAGCAGTGACACTGCCTTCACTGTCTGCCACGTGGGTGAGAAGCTGTGCATAAGTCCAGCCTATGCTCAGGGTGGGGGTGCACAGACTATGGGCTCAGAGGGCCATTTCGGGGTTCTCTGAGAGACTGCCTGCAGTTGACAGCTGGGACTACATCCTCTTTTTTCCAAGGTGAAAGGACCTTGCCTATTTGAGAGGGGTTGGAAGAGAGGCTTGAATATTCCGTATCCATTTTTATCGTGCTCACACTTAAAGACTTTGCATCTGGCAGACAATGGGGAAACAGTCACTCCCTTGTCTGCTGGGCAGGCTCCCCGGTACCCCTCCTCACAGGGCAGCACATCTCAACTGAGCAGCAACCTCATAGCAGGGAACAGTAACTTGGCAGGGTCGGTTATTTTAATGAACACTTTAAACTAAGTCTTCACCATCTGTTCTATTTCCTAATTACAAACCTGTACTCATTTGTGGTTGCACCATGAGAGTGGGGTCCTGGCAGGGCCCAGTCTTGTCTCCCTTGCCCTCCTGGTTCTGTATTAATGGTCTCTGTTGTGCTGTCCTGAAGTCCAAGGCAGCTCGACTGGGGTGAAGACACACAAAACAGCAGCATGGTGTGTAAAGCACTTGACGTCTTTGCTTCACGTCTCAAGTTTCCTCTTCCCTCCCTCCCTCTTTATGTCTGTCTCTCTGAAATTCTCTTATTGCAAATAGGGATTCTCTTTAAGAAGGATTTTACATTTCAAATTCCCCAAATGTCTTCGGCAATTTTAGCTTGCTTTAGGGATAAGGGAAGGATTTAAGCAGAAGCCCTTTAAACAGGAATTAAACTCATTTGCACAATTTAGACCTGCAGTTCTCTCCTGTGAACAGAATTTAACTCTGCAAATATTGTTTTACTTCTTTGCCTCCCCTCCCTAAAGAATTATTCATCAAAATGAACTCTAAGCCATATCAAGAGATACCAGGAGATATGTAGCTTTCAAAATAATCAACGTGTATTCAAAGAACATGGATGATTTTTCATCTCAGAGGATGCTAGAATTTAAGAAAGAACGTCTGCCAATCATTAAGACCAATAATACTGCTGCAGAGGTAAGTGGATACACATTGGGGGCTTCCAAATATCTACAACCTCCAAAGCAGTATTCCCTGGGGAAGCCCACCCTCCCCCACATCTGTAAAAGCCTCAGGCAGTCCATCTACCACTGCCAAGCAGGAGCCGCCATCTACAAGTCCTGCCAGCCAGAGAGTATGGTTGAAAGAGTGGAGTGAGCAAGGAGTGTGGGGTCCTGACTAGAGACCCGCCATGAGCCATGCCTTCCTTAGTTAGCACATGTGTCTGATTGGTACACCTGTCAGTAGGTAAGACAGGTGAGCACTGAGTCCAGTACAATGACGTCAGAGTGGTTTCCTGGGATTTGTCTTCCACAGGATCAGTGGTGGTGAGACTCCTGGGGCTGTGATTGGTCCCAGGCTGCAGAACTGCACCAGACCCCAAACAGGTGTGACAACTCAAACCTTGGAGAGGATGGTGGTGAAGATAGAGGACTCAGGTTTCTGCACAAGCACCCAGTTCTGAATGGAATGGATCTACATACCCTCTCCATTGGTGGGTTAGCACCAGTTCCCCATCATCTTCAAATTCGCCCAAGGATGGCCTGTCAGCTGTCACAGAGATCATGTCTCTGGGCATTCTGCCTGGAAATACCTGTACTGTGAATTTTGTTCCAAGAATCACATCCTATGCCTTTAAATTGTGCATTTAAAGAGCACCTAAATCATCTCAGCAGCATGTAATTCTATTAAGAAAACAGTTTCACAAAAACCTGCAGGTGACAGACTTCTAAATTTCCTGTCATTAAAAGATGCTAGAGTTTTTAAACATTAGCCTTCAAGTTCTGCAGAGAAACACCATACTCAAGAGGATGGGTACTTCCAGAGAATGATTTAAAGCAGAACATTCTAGAAAGAGAACTTGTTGAACAGAAGTTAATTAAAGGTGAATGTTCTCTGATTTCCTGGAAGCAGTGTGAGCTGATGAGTACCTTGGAGTAATTTATAAGGACTTTGCTTTATTTGGGGGGTGGTGGTAAGAGAGATTCCTTCCCTTGTGTATTTTCTTTCTTAACATGAAACTGGATCTCTGTACCTGAAGTATTATTAAGATAGCACTTTATGGCAAGGAATCTGATTAGAGGATAATAATAACCATTATGAGGGTTTAGCTTGGGAGAAAACACTGGTGAGCATGGATCTCAGAATAGAAATGACCAATGGGAAATATTTGAGGACAGTAAGGAAATGTCACAGGACAATGGAAATAGTCATGTTGACTTTGGGTGAAATGTTACTCTAATGAGCTGTTTAAACTCACTTTTTGTCTAAGGACCTTAGATGTCCCCAAGATTTAAGGGTGACTTTTCTCTGGGTATTTCTTTGTTCAGTGTCTTCACCCTTTGGAGACCTTAGGGAGGTGGAGGCTACTTACTTACTCTTTGGAACTCTGCTCAAACTGCCCTGGGAGGTGTGGCCCTACAAGGACTGGCCCCGAGTCCAGCTCCAGTGAATAGGGTTGAGGAGAGGCACTGAATGAACTAAGAAATAAAGAAATAACAGACACAAAGTAGTTTAAGAGAAGTGGGCCCCAGGGCACGCACGGCCTCTTACTCCAGGCCCAAGCATCCCGAGGACCAGGAACAACTCATTTTCATTGATACAAACAGCCCCCTCCCCTCCTTGTTAGTTATCAGACTCTTAGTATTGTTAGTTATCATTCTCTTAGTATTTGTCCTTGTTCAGGCACACATTCACCGACAAGGTTCTGAGTTATCAGGCTGCCCTGACCTCCCTTCTAATCTAGTTTACTCCCTCCGCAATGGTTCCACCGGCACAAGAAAGAATATCCTGGTCTGTGCATGGGCCAGTCTTCCAGACCATGCTGATCATTCTTCTAGCCATGACCAGATTTCCAGCCATGACCAGATATTTTCCTAAGGCCCTTCATGCCTTAGGGATCTCCAGCACTGGGTGTCTTGAGAATTCCCGACAACAGCAACTGCCTGAGGATCAGGTCTGCTCTGTGCCCTGGCCCTGGATGCAGGGCCACAACCCATCCCACAAGACAGAGGACAGGCTAGCAGTGGCACCGTGCTCCTTTGGGGGCTGTGTTCTGGGGTCTCCATCCTGCAGAGTGGCCCTGGTTGTGGATTAAAACTAACTACACCTGCCCTGAAGGCATCTGGTGATTTCAGAGATGGAGCGAGTGGGAAGGCAGATTTGGCTGGAGTTATCCAGAGTTGTCCAGGCTACTCCAGCATTTATACCCAGAAGGCACTGGGCACATTCTCATTTTTCATCCTTAAGCCTTGATGTGCTTGTGACAGCTGGTTGTCACCTCCAGGCATCTCCTGCTGTCCTGGGTCCTGGGAGCCAGGTGTTTCCACCCTCAGGCAGGTGTGGGGTCTGGCTACTGTGGCTCCAAGCCCCAGGGTCTTCTTCAGCTTATCCAAGTGACTCTCTACAGCCAGATAGGAAGAAAAACAAGGAGGGCTGTTCCTGTCTCACCTGTTGCTCCCCTCAGCAGTGTATTTCAGTCTATCTCCCTGTTCTGTTCCCACTCTGTCTCTGGTAAATTCTCTCACCCTTGCACCTCTGGCTTGTACCTCAGTTCTTGTATGCATAAATAAATATTTTTTAAGGAAGTCTGCTTTGGTCATATTGAAATGACAATAGTTACCAAAGGGACCTGCGGGGCTCCCATTGCCATTTATTTTTTGGAGAAATGACTCTTAGGTTTTCTCCATAGCCCTGCCTCTAACGTCTGGGAGGGATCCTCATGAACACCGGCTGTACTCAGAGCCACCCTCCCCCAGTCTGCTGATCCTGCAACCCAGAGGGCTGGGCCTCTCTTCTGGGCTGCATGACAACCAGGAGAAGCAGCCCTCCTTCCTATGGAGGCAGCCCTCAGACTTGTCCAGGATGGAAAAGAACACCCTTTCCAGGACCCGGGGAGCTGTCCAGGGTCCTGCTGTTTCAGATTGAGGGGAAGTCTAAATTGAGCTGGGAGCTTTCCTCATATACTCATAAACCCAGAGCCCCAAGGCTTCTCCATTTATTTCTAAGCAAACACACTGCCACCCACATAAAAAATAAAATCCCTCAAACAACTACCCCCACAGTAGTAAGATCTGCAGAGCCCTTATTCCTTAGAGACGAGAGAAGATTTTAAGATGCAAACAACATGATTATAATGAGTCATCTAACATTTAAATGGCAAAAGAAAATTGCCCTCGGTCCTCCTTTGTTGTGCATGAATTGCCTTCTTCTTAGCAATAAATCGTTCAGTCGGTAAAAGATAAACATTTCATCATTATTACACATGAGGCCATGTAGAAAATGCTGCCACAAATGGTCTGAAATATGAAAAATGCAGCTGTGGAAGAATTTGCCATTTTCGTTCTCCAAGTGTCAAAAATAAATGTAAATGTTGATAAGCTTTAAAAGTTAGTCAAGCCAGAATAACAGATTTCAAAAAAATTAGGCTAGCTATGCAAGGCCAGAAATCTGAGATTTGGGGTGTGTTCAAGGAGACTTTGGAACATTTTACTTTGGTTGTGAATTGCAAAGACATTATTTCCAGTTGGGAGAGAGAAGAGAAATGGTGTGCAGGTGCAGGCAGTGCTGGCACTCTGGTTGCAGATGAAGGATATTTTTGCTCACTCAGTCCCACTTCACAGGTATGGAAGGCAGTCTGGGAGACTTTTGGGCTGGGCAGGACCTTTTAGCAGATTATCTAAAAACAGATTTAAGATGCAAGTATCACCATTTTGAAGTCAGAAATTAGATGAAATTTTTTTTTGAAAACCAGAGGAATCCATAGCTATGCCTAAGCTGGCTGTGGCCTCAACCATTCTTTGCAAAACAGAGGAGAGCATCACTCTAGACTAGTGAACTGAGACCTTGGGCCAGACTTGGGACCACTGAGGTGCTTTGATTCCCTCCAGGGATATAAAGCACATCCTGCCTGGTATTTTTCAGCGTTTTCTTAAATGTTAAAATAGAAGCTGAATGGGAGTTGTGGGGTGACAGCACATTTCTGGGGGTGTCACTGTCTTGGGAGGCCAGTGTCCAGCAGGGAGAGAAGGCTAGGCCTGTCCACTAAAACGCCACACTTTTCTTATCAAGTCAGTCATAGAATAGATTCACTATTTCTCCCTGTTTTTCCTGCCATAGCTTCTCAATTAGATCTGGGCCCCCGAGTACCACTCTCTCTCTTATTCTTCCCTATTCTCCCTGTATCTCTTGAAAACCACAATAAAGAGAAACCTCATGAACACTTACTGGCTAAGACAATGAATGGTCCACATAGAAGGACTGTTTATAACCCCCTCTCTTGCTGAAGAATGCTCATTATGGAGACATGCATTTAATTTTTCCTTTAAATGAAAAAAAATATTTATGGGTAAGAAATGATGCAAAAAGTGAATACTTCCTGGTGAGAACGATGCTCTATAAAAACATACTTTACGATGACCTCTGATGTGGACTCAGTGCCGTGTGGCTGCTGCGTGGTCGTGCAGCATCTTTGGTTCTGTGCTCTCAAACTTTACTCAGTAACTAGCTTGGATCTTACATGCCTGAGAAATTATGTGTCTATATACCCCAACATAGTTCATCAAACTATTTATCTTTGTTTTCACAGAACAGTTGTGAAGTCAAAAGGAAGAAAATATCTGGGGTTTTAATTATGGGGAGCACATTCTATAATTTCAGATGAAATTCAGAGGTATTTTATCCTTATTTACAATTAGGTATTTCACCGCATGCATTTATGATTAGAGTTTTAGGACCGCTAACTGGGCTCATCCTGCTATTAGCTCAGCCGTGACAAATCCCTAGGATGGCCTTGTTAATTGCGTGCCTGGCAACACACATGATGGGAAAGAGGTCGTTTAATCTGAGCTATCTATTTGGAGATTGTTCCTGTTGGTTGAGTAAAAATTATTTCTAAAACTGTCAGCTTATCGGATCAAACTTTTGCATTTTAATAAATGTGGTTGGGAGAGCTGCCCAGTGAGTCTTCTGGGGGTGCCAGCTTCCCACTGCTGAGACCCCCAGGAGCTGGTGGTGGAATATGCACTGAGGGTAAGGCAGTACCCTTGGGGAGACTTTGCATGGTGCCAGCTCTCCAGCCGAGCCGTCCTGGCTTTTCCAGTGGTGCTGGAGATGGCTGAGAGGCCCTCTTGCTGGCATTTTGTATGACAATTCTCTCCAGAACATTGGGAAATATTTGGAGAGCTACCCAGTCATGCCACTTCCGAGTCCTGTGTGATGCTTCCTAGCACCACATTGGCTGGGGATTATGCGACGTACTAAGAGCATTTGGAAGCCTTTGGGGACCTCTTTCTGAAGGATCCCACAGGCCCAGATACTTTTGAGTTTCAGACAAAATCCCCCAGATTCTGCCAAAGGTTTGTGCCAAAGGCATCATAATTATACATCTCTGAGACTTTCTTCCTGCCAGCAATGAATTAATGAGGTGATATCACTCAGACTTTCCAAATTCTATGAAATCAAAACAGAAACAGGAATAAAATGATGATGAGAGAGAGGCCTCATTTTAGCAGAAAAAACAACTTGTTGAAAAGAAAAGACCATCCCAGCTCAAAGCAGCAGAGAGGGGCCTCTGACTGAGAGAGGAGGCTGGAGGGTGAGGCGGTCAGCTGTGGGGGGCAGCTGCAGGGGACACTGGTCATCCCTACCACACAGATGTCTCTGTTCTGGTACCACCCCAGCCGGATTCTGGTTCAATGTCCCTTTGGCCTTTACTTGGGCTACTTCTGGCCACCTTGGTTGGTAGAATTATGAAGAAGAATTTGAAACCTTCCTCAATAATCCATGCTGTGCAAATGATGCTGAACAGTTGAAGAGATTATCTTTCTCTTGTGATGAAGGGTGATGTGTAGTCAACAGTAACTGCCTCTTGTGAGGGACATGCCGCCAAAATGAGTACAGGCAAGATAGCCAAGGAAGACATGTTCCAGCACCTGAGGCCATGAGGAAACCAGGAGATTGGAGAGGTTCTTCATCTTCCTGAGCTTCTCTCCTCTTCTTCAGGGTTCACAGAGGCTTCCTAACTAGGAATCCATGATTGCTAGAATGTTAGAAAGTGAACAAGTTTCTTGAAATAAGAAAACTGCAAAATCCTTTAATTATATTGTGAGGATCCTCATGGACTATAGTTTCACTATGTATTAATTTATTCCTTATTTTTATTTACAACTAGAGGGATACTAAGGTGGATGATGGTGGGTGGATGCATGGGTGGATGGATGGGTAGAAAGGAGGGAAAGAAGGAAGAGAGGAGGGAAAGAGGGAGGGAGGGACAGAAGGATGGAGAGAGCGGACTAATAGAAAGACAGACAGACAGACAGACAGATGGGCCTGGTCCTATTTCAAGGAGTCTGCAGGTAGAGGGTAGGAGGCTACACCCACCGCCCTCAGGCCACGTGCTGGCCAGAGCAAGCACAGTGCGATAGTCGTGAGAGCATGGTGTGAGTGTGCGCTGCAGGCCCTGGGTGCCCAGTGGGAGGGAGGGGAGGGAGCGTGTCCTGTTTCAGAGCTGAGCTCCACTGGAGATTTCATTGGCAAAACCATTTCTTTGTAAAAAGGGAAAATCATTTCTTACACAATTTCAAAGTAAATAAACCATTTCTCAAATTCTTCAAACTGTCCAATTGTATATTAATTATTAAAAAATCATAAAAGCTTGTCGAGTCTAAAAAGACAATTTAGTCTGTTTACCTGCCCCTGGGTAGGGCTTGCCAGAGCCAACAGAGAGTGCTGGCACCCAGCCAGGGGCTGGTTTTCGTCCAAGCAATTAATTTTTTTCTAATTAGTGGTGTTAGACTAGGAGCTGCTTCTCATCATTAACGAGGACAGTTGCTGTTGGGATTGTTCTGGCATCACCCTCAGCACGTGAAGTCCAGCAGGGCATCTCTGGGGCTTCTTGCAGCATCTCTGGGTGCTACACTGAGGTGAGCAGTGTCCCCACAACCAGAGCCACTGTGAGGAAAGGCCCCTGTGAGGGGGACCCCCTGTTGATGGCTGTGTTTAGATAGCCTTTCCCACCCTCTATCAGAACAGCTCCACCAGTTAGATCCAGAGAGGCGCAGACCAGCCCTGTGCTGGGGTCTGACCACAGACCATGGCCAGGTGGCTTCCAGCAGACAAAGATCAGAATGTCCTTTGTCCTGGGGACATTTACCCACGTAACCATAGGTTTCCAGTTGTCCAACATCAGCACCTGTGACAATTTTCTCCCCTCAGAGCCTTTGTATATGTCCATGCCTGGGGACATATTTACAGCTCAGCCAATGCCAATGGCTGAGTTTCCACTTAAATTACACATGGGAAGGTTTTTGCTGTTGGAAAAAATCAGGGTTTGTTACTGGCAGCCCTTCACCTTCATAGCCACACCTGGCCCCTCACTCTCTCCCCACCATGGTGACATATCCATTTAACCATCCATCCATCCATCCATCCATCCATCCATCCATCCATCCATCCATCCATCCATCCATCCATCGAATTCTATCCATCCTTCCATCTGTCCACCCACCCATACTTTCACTAATTCACATATCCACACATTGCAAATGTTTGCTAAGCATCTACTTTTCTATAGGCATGGAGCACCAGTCTTGAGTGCTTAGTGATAAAGCATGTGTGATCCCTACATTCATCATTTTCAGTGAGGAAGACAAATAATAAACAAGCATGTTAAAGACTAAGAAAAGACTTATGCATAAATATGGACCCATTATATCGCATATCCGGACCTAACATGCTGTTATATGACAATCTTAACTCAATATACGTTTTAAAGATCATTTAAAAATTGTAAACAAAGGAGGAGAAATTGAGAATATGGGGGCCCTGGTGGTGGGTATGGAGACTTGCATCTGAGGAGGTATGAACCTGAGTCCCTAAATCATACATAATGTTGTAAGCCAGTGTTTACAACAAAACCCTCGATTAAAAATAGTACAATAAGAAAAACGAGGAAAAAAACAGCAACACTGGAAAACACTGAGAACCACTGGAGATCAGGGCTGGTTTGAGGGGTTGGGGTGAGAGAATGGCTGGACTCTGGGCATGCACTGGCTGCAGCAGCTATCAACTAGCTCTGTGGTCAGGGTGAAGTCAGTGGGACTTAGGAAGGAGAGTGTGGTCAGGGTGAAGGAAGGAGAGTGGATCACATAAGACATTTCAAAACTTAATTTAAATAATTTAGCCACTAAGTAGGGTCTTTCGAAGATATGTTAAATCAGTAAGAATATTTTCAATTAGCCAAAATGACTTGATTCCAGTGGACAGTGTAAGTGTGAGCCCAAGAAACTTAGTGATGGCACAGCAGGAGAGGGAGCCCCTTGCACAGGACACTTGCTTGACCCAGACCTCAAAAACCTTCCTTGACAAATGCAATTTTGCAGATGAAATTCAGGTTAGGGGTCTTGAGATGGTGGGTTGTCTTGGTGGACAACTAGTAGATGGAACCCGATTAGATTACTCAAACCTTCAAAACCAAGTGCCTCCCCAGTGGTGCAAGGGCTTAAGCACCTCACTATGAAGCACTGCAGCCACTGTAGCATGAGTTTGATCCCCAGCCAGGGAGGTGACTGACATGACACAGCAGACCTCTCCTGTCTCACCCGCTGCTCCCCTCAGCAATGTACTTCAGTTAATTTGCCTGTTCTATTCCCCACTCTGTCTCTGGTGAATCCTCTCATCTCCCCCTCTGGTCTGTACCCCAGTTCTTGTATGCATAAATAAATAAATCTTTAAGAAAAAAGTATAACCTTCAAAACCAGAGAAGCGAGAGACTGGTGTGAGGGCTCTGTCACAGGGCGGGTGTGAGGAGGAGGTGCCATGGGTTGTTAGGCAGATAGCCTGGGGGACCTAGGAGCCACTGTCAGCTGACAGCACCCCAGAATGGGACTTCTGTCCCATAGCCTGTGAATCCCAGCAACAATCCCAGGCCAGGTCCCCAGGAGCTGGAAGAGGTCAGGGTGGTGGGTTTTCCCAAGCCTCCAGCCAGGAAAGCAGTTGCTGACACCTTGACCTCAGCACCAAGAACCTCAGACCAGATTGTCACTGATGAGTTGCATTGTTTGAAGCGGCTCTCACTGAGGTGAGGTCTAGTAACCTGGCAGAAACCAACAGACCTAGAAAGGGGTCTGTGCAGTAGAGCCCAGAGAACCAGAAATACAATTTGAGTCACTCAGCTCAAACACCCCTTCTTTTCCCATCCACCTCTGAGGGTTTAGCTGCAGAAAAAGGCTAATGGGGCAAGTGGAGGTCTTGGAATTTTGCTGCCTCCTGCCAGGTGTTTCCTGAAGGCCAGTGCCAGCTTGTTCCTTCCTTCAGCCCCACACTTCCAGCGAGGTCATAGAAGAGGCCAAGGCTACGGCTGTTCCTATAACACACCTGAATTTCCCTCTGTCTGAAAAATGTCAGACATTAGCTAAGAGAGTCCCATGTGCAACCTTGAGGCTTAGGAAGTTCTCCTTCATTATTAACCTCCAAAGACTTCCATTTTCCCAAGGTAAGGGCTGCAAAAACAGAAGGTGGGGCCACGAATTCAACCTTGCCTTCAGAATCGATGAGATGGCCAAGTGCTTTGGCACTGTGGAAGTCAACTGTACTTTCGGGAACAGGCAAGTGCAGGGTACAAAAGAATCAAAAATCCAGGTACCAGGGTTTCAGGGTCACATGCAAATTGAGGATGTTGCTGCGGGTGTGGATTTGCTGGTTATTCTCCCAGATGACTTGCAAACCTTCCCAAGCCCTCCATGGCATTCTCCCACCTATGGCCCATCCCTGGTCCATGCCATTCAATACTAGGTCCCTCCCTGGAAACCTCTGGCTGCATCTCCTGCCAGGTGTTTATTCTGGGTGTTTATTCTACTTTCTGGGCTGTGTCTGACTCATTCCTGATGAAATGGACACACCTGGCTTTATCACGCTCCTCTTGCAAATGGAGCAAAACCTCAGCAATTCACACACACAGGTATGAAGCAGTTTACGGACAATACATGCAGTTGTTATATATTCTCTCAGTAATCACATATGCTTCCAAATGAAAATTCTTCACCTGTTTCTCTTATTTAGAATCCATTCTACTTCTCTACAAACACTAATAGGGATAACAGTTAAATTAAATATTTCCCTGAAATAGTTTGGCAAGTAAATAACCAGATCATTACCCTTTGCCCTGCAGCCCCTCAGCCTGCCAGCAACCTCTGCAGTTTCACAAGTTCCTTCTTTGGGGTGCTGGGGACAGCAACCTTCCAGAGAGTTCACCAGGGCAGGTGGAAGGTGTCCCAAGGGACCTGAACAGTTGCCTTTGATCTGTTTGTCCTAAATGTCTTGCAGTACCAAGGGCAGCTCAAGGAGGTCACAGAGAGGTCACTAAGGACCTGGAGTGCATCCTGGGGGAGGTTAGCTCACAGGAGGTGGAGCTGAGCAGGAGCTTCCCAGGCAGATGCTGTGGTGTGTGAGGCTGAAGTGCCCTCTCGTCACCAGGAGAAAGGTTGGCACAGAGGCAGAGGGACTGAGTGGGGTGAGAGGGCAGGTGAGGAAATGGAAAACATGGACTGCTGCCTCCTGCGATGGGGGATTGCAGCTGTTTTCATAAGTCTGTTGCAGGCCTTGGGTGGGGGAGGTTTGCACATGAGGGGCCCTGGCATAGTCAAGGGGCTTCTAGACTGACCCAGACACTTGCCAGACTGAGAAGGTATGTTATGGATTCTCTGGCAGTTTACCTTCACTGAACAGAACACCAAGGAGAGCTGTGTGTGCCACCACATCTTAGGCTGTCTCCAGACCAACAGCGATGGCTTTGCTTCCCTGTGACTTGAAGAAGGGAGGAAAATGCATGTGTTTCACTTCCAGGTGATGCAGCTTTGGGAGGGAGGCAAACCCAGGTAGGACAAAGATTTGATACTTGATAGTTACATCAAAACCAGTCAAATCAACCGGTGGAGACCTGCAAGATGAGTTTTCATTCTTTGAAAATCAAAGTGCTCTTTTTAGGCTTATCAATCCCATTGCCAAAAATAAAGTGGGGGTGGGGGTGGGGGTGGGGGAAATTTAAGGCTTCATTGAATGGTACATTTCCATTGCCCTTAGTAATCTTGAATTATCTGAGTCCAGTACTGTGCAAATGTTTTCTGGTATAAGCAAATGTATTGATATATAGAAAACATCAGCTCAGACACAGGCAAAGCAGGGATTTCCCACTCTGCAAGACCATCTATTAATTAGTTGCTTTCAATCGTGAGCTCGCCTAGAGCATTATTGATTGACCCGACATAAAACTTCTCCAACGCGCAGCTGCTGTCAGCATCGGTGAGGGCGCTGCCCACCGTGAAATCTCCCCAGAGAAGCGAAGCTATAATCACATCAGCGGCGGTGAGACTTTGGAGAGGAGTCTCCTGCCAGCCAAGAGGATCCAAGAACAGGAAGGCATGGGCCTGGGCACTCCCTACCCTCAGGCAGGAGATCACCCCACAAGCGGGCCACAGTACCCAGATGTTCCAAAGCACCACTGATGCTGGTGGCTTTGGAGACAACCCTGATGTCCCCCACCTCACCCTCTACCTGGATGTGTATAGACAGACCTGTGTTTCCTTTGGGAGGGAGCAGAGTACAAGCATTTCATGTCTTCAATCCAGATATTCACTGTTTTTGATAATGGAGCTTGTGGAACACCAGTTGTGCACCTTTCACAGATCTGGAAGGGGTGGAGCTCCAGTCCCACTCCAGCCCGCATGGAGTAGCTGTCACTTTCTAAATTCCTTTATACATGATTATGTAAGTCATCTAATTTCATTTGTAGGCTCAGTAATTCTTCCTCACTTCACTCTCTACTCCTTGAGGCTAGCAAATCATGTGCTTATCACTGTAACATAATGTCAATGATTTCAATTTCAATGAAATTGTTATTTCCATTGTATCTCAAGGAAAGTAAGTGGTTTTCACACTCAGTGTATGAGGTGTGCCAGGACCCCAGATTTCAGCTTAAATAGTTAGGAATGACAAACATGTTACATAAACCCTAAGTGTCCATCTGATGATTTGAGATTATTCTGAGAATAACTTTCAGGAGAAAGGTAAAGAGACAGGGAGGTAAAATGGGCTTGAGACAGTCCATGCCCCAAATTTCTCTCAGCTCTGTGTCCTTCCCTCAGTGCAGTGGAAGCAGCAAAATGATGGGTGTCCTCCCCGCCCTTGCTGGTTGCTGAGGTCTGTCTGAAGGATTTCTTCAACAGTGTTTAAGGTGCAGAAAAGCCATGTGTGGCCCATCGTTCGTTGTGGGGTCTCCACAGGCTAACAGTGAAAGCACCTTTGCATACATTCAGTTTTGATTGAAAAGACATTTTCTATCCTTTCTGGAAAGTACCCATGTCTGCCAATTCCTGCCAAGAATCCTGACCCTTCAACAAGAGTCATACACACACGCCACCAGTCTGCAACCCCAAACTGCTTGAAATTCCACAACTGTGAAGAGCAGCTAGCAATGGATCAAAGTACTCGGATTTTCTTTTTGATATCAGAGCCAGTACTTTGTGGTATTATGAAAGAGATTCCAAATTCACCAAGGTCATCAGTGCTTATTAAAACATGGCGTTGTATTGAATATTTGCAGTTCATTTTGGCTTCGCAGCAGATCCAGGTTCAAAAACTGGCTATTTTGACCTCTGTTTTGAAAGGATAGAAAATTGTGTAGACCCCTAAGTGAGCATCCACCTCAAAGAAAACACAAAACATTGATTTACATTTCAAAACCTTTTTTTTCTGCAATGAATGTTGACAGTTGTTGCTTCTTGGCTAGATTTCATACATGCAACACAATGAAACTTTGAGAAATTGCTCTTTTAAAAAATTTATTCCTTGCTATGCAAACACTTTTTTTTTAAAAAAGTTATTTTGGGGGGTTGGAAAATATCCACATCTTAAAAATTTTTCCAGAGCTACTGGCATTTTTGAATTTTACTTTGTAAATTACAATGGATGTTTCACAGATTTTGCTACAAAAAATAGGATTATTTTGTGTTTGTAGAATACACTTGACCTCCTCTACCAAAGGCAGAAAGAAATTTTGTCCTGTTTCAAGATTAACTTAACTGGAGTGAAGCTAATTTTGTACATAAACATTCAAGTCTAGTAATGACTCCCAGTACACTTAGCTTCCACATAGCCATCCTGAAGCCAGAAGAATATGTTGGCCCTATTCATACAACACTCATGTTTTCTAAACTCAAACTGAGGCCTTATGACCTCAAAAAGATAAATGTCCCTTTGGCAAAGAGGATAGAAGGCTTGAGAAAACCCAGGACTGATGGACAGGGTACTCACATCTCTGACTGATCCCTTGCTTATTTCAGAATTAAAACTATGACATGGGACAGGTTCTGTAGAGAGAATATATGAAGAGCATTCATTTAATAAAAAAAATTGAGTCAAAACACTGATTTACTGGAACATGATCCATTTTCATTGATCTAGGAAGGGATACAAGTACTTGTCCCTGCACTGCTTCATTTATTCTTTAATGTAGTCATTCAATTGTTCACCAGTCATTTGTTCACTCAACAATTATTCACACACTCGATCATCTTTTTATGTAGTCCATACATATTCATTGAGTATCTACTGTGTTCCTGGCATTCCCCCAGATACTGTGGGCACAGCAGTGAACAAAAGGACTCAAGTTCCTATTTTTATGGAGCTTATGATGCCAGAAGGTAATAAATATTATGGAAAGTAATAAAGCATGAGGAGAAAAATGATTAGGAAGTGGGTTGTTCAATTTTTAAAAGGGTCAGCTAGGTAGGGTTCAAAGAGACATTACCAAGTACATGCAGGTAGGCCAAGTGGTGCTAGAGGAGCATGGATTGGTGCTCCAAGTGGGACATGGTGCCCCTTCCCTCCAGCCAGCATCAAGATCTCACTGTGTGTAACTGAACTTCCATAGAAGGGAGAGTGATCAAAGAGAGTATTTGAAAGAATAAATCATAAAGTTTTCAAAATTTGGTGAAAGCTCTAAATTCACAGATTCAAGAAGTTCAATGAACCCCGAGTATAAGAAACATGAAACAAACTACAAAAATACACATCATAACCTAACTGCTCATAACCAGACAAACAGAACAAAAGCAATCAGAGGAAGAATACAACATGATAAACAAAGGGGAGCACAGATAACCTAACAGGAGATTTCTCATCAGAAACAAAGCAAGCAAGAAGATAGCAGATTGTCTTCAAGACACTTGCATAGGAAATCTATTGTATAAATAAAGAAGATGTCGATACATAAAAGCTGAGAAAATGTATGATAAGTAAACATATTACAAGAAAGTTTCAACAACTTCCTTTAGGAAGAAGGAAAATGATTCCAGGTTCAATATTGATCTACATAAAGGAAAAAGGGACGCCCAAAAGGATAACTTCATTTGATGTTATGATGTGTGATGTATGCTGTAGTTTCCCTTATGTTAGTCTCTGCAAAGATTATTGATTCTTTAAATAAGAATAATAACAATGTAATGTGGGTTTTGTGGTTTTTTAAAAGTTAAATCTACATTAATGGCACAAGTCTTGAAAACAAATACTGTTATAAGGCCTGTTACACAATATGTAACTTGGTAGAATATCACTTGAAGGAAGTTTGTGGAAAATAAAGTTTCATACTGCTAACCTAGTTAGTTGTAGTTAATAAGAAGAAGCACTCAACTAGTTTAAAATATGACAGGAAAAGGGGGAAAAGTCAGTAAAGAACAGATGGGAGAAATAGAAAACAATAGCAAGATAACAGATTTAACTTGACCATATCAAAGATCTCAACAATTATAAGTTGAAGACCATAATGAAAAAGAACTGTCAGACTAGGTTTAAAAACAAGACTCAATTCCATGCTAACTATAGGGAAATCATTTCAGCAAAGAAACAAGTGCGTTAAAAGTAAAAAGCAATTGGAAAAGTTTACACAATGCTAACAACAACCAAAAGAAACCTGGAGAGTCCACATTACTATCATAAAAAGTAGACTTCAGAGGCCTCCTTGGTTGGTGCAGGGGTTAAAGTCTCAGCACTATCAAGCTATCCACAGCCACTGCAGACCGAGTTTGATCCCTGGCCAGGTAGGTGACCCACATGGCATAGCAGACCTCTCCTGTTTCCTTACTGCTCCCCTCAGCAGTGTTTTTCAGTCGATCTGTCTGTTCTGCTCCCCACTCTGTCTCTGGTGAATACTCTCAACCCCCACACCTCTGGCCTGCCCCCTAGTTCTTTTAAGCATAAATAAATAAATGTTTTTTTTCTTTCAAAGGTAGACTTTAGAATAAAAAAATGTTATTAAAAGTCACCAGTGTCTTGGTGGGGAGGGAAGAGGGAAAGGGTGGAGGGCAGACGGGAGCACGGGAGCACAGGGGACTGAGGTGATGGTGCACTGGTGTTAAGGTGATGGGGAATACATGGGGATTACAATTGATGTCAAATATATGTAAATTTTTAAAATTTACATTAAAAATACAGCTAAAATATAAAATAAAATAAAAAATTTTAAAAAGTCACTAGTGTCATTTTATAAACATAACAGGGACAGTTGAGAAGACATATAAGTGGCCATGTATCTGATAACAGCTTATATCTGAGAGATGGGCAGAAGGGATGTCTGCTGCTGTCAGGTGATGCTCACCTACAAAGGGCACACGGTGAAGGGCACAGCTTGCTCCTGTTAAAGATGAGTCTGTCTTTCACATGCAGTTTGGGGGGAAGCAGGCTGTGTGAAGAAGGTCTGAGCACCATCCCCAAGCCTGGGCTGATTTGTGGTTTGCTGCAGAAAATCACACTTACTAAATCACAACCAGAAGGGAGCTAATGCAGTATCCACTTATTTGTTCAAGGCTCTTCATGCATAAGCCACACACCATTTAGCAGATGCCACATGCTCAGTTTTACACACATATGCAGCACCAGGAGGGGGTGCGAGGCAGGGGAGGCACGTACTGGGGAGAAAAGATGCTCAGCGGGGACACCCGCTGCAGAGTACAGCGCCATAAATGCAGGCGGGCTGTTGCGGTGGGAGCCTGGCTCAGCTCTGCTCCTGCTGCTTTATGGGCTTGATGGATGGAGCAGGTATCCTGGGAGCTCCCACTCTCACCCGGCCCTCCAGGCGGTCCCAGGGGAGGTTATGCATTAGAATGCTGCTTGCTGAGCTCCAGGACTGGGATGCCTGCTAAAGTCCCAGGCAGAAAGGCGCTTTGGGTCTCAAAAGACTTCCTGAGGTTTTGCTAAGAGCTTGGACAGGCTGGGTCTGTGTGATACCTGCAGTCGGGCTGTGGCTGCCAGAAACACAGCTGCTCAAGTGAGGACTGGGCTGGCAAAGCAGCACAATGAACACACACATAGACACACATCTGCCTGAAATTACCAGGAATAGGTTGAACATATCCACAGACCAGGTCCTTCCAGCTCCCAATCGCCATATACTTATAAAGGTCCACTATTCATCGGCCATACGTGGAGGCCAGAAATGTGCAGGCGCAGGAGGCCCTGAAGCCTACTGGCCCCATCCTCGCCTGCCTCCAGCCAGCCGCTGTAAGATGCAAATTCTCTGAGAACCATGATCTTTAACCAATGAAAGGTTAAAGCAGCCACCACACTCCTGGGACCCAAAGAATGGAGACCTCAGCATGCATGTGTGTCCTCTGAGAACCTCGGGCACCTGATCCCTGCTGTGTGTTCACCCACCTCTCATTGCTGACGAGGAGCCTGGCACCTGTGTGCACTTTGAAGAGGAAAGGCAGGGGACGGCACTCCCTGGGGCTCCATCCAGATGAACCTGGGTGCCTGTTCTAACCAAATCTACAGTCTACAAAATGAGAATAAAGACGGTCCACTGCCTGGGACTCTAGCCCTGTTGACGCTTCATCTCCGCAGCGAATCCTTGCCTCACCCCCTTCCACTTGCTCAGAGTTGCCAGAGCAGCCACCTACCAAAAATGGCAGGGCAGCCCAAGGTCTAGTGCACCTGCGCGGGAAAGGAGAGTTTTCTTTTTACTTCCAGGGGCATGTAGTGGCAGGTCAGAGGGGAGATGGAGGAATGACAGGAGCGCTGCTCCTGGGGAAGCCAGTGGTGTGTGCAGAACTTGGCAACATTCTAGACATGTCCCTCCAAAAAAGCCAAAAATAGAGGGAAAGAACTGGAAGAGATGAGCAGAGAACTACAACAACTAGGAAATTAAAATGCGCAATGATAAAGGTGAGCCTGGAATGATGAATGGAAAGAGAATTAACCCAAACCCCATGCCAGCGCCTTTTGGACCCCATGAAACTGGAGCCCTGTCCCTGCCCTTCCTGACACGCAGCATGGGGATCATCACTACTTGCATTCTTTGAAACAATACCCACCAACACCCCACATCGCAGGGGACGGTAGGGACCCTCAAGTCAACACGTCTGAGGAGCTTAATATTCCAGGATGAAAGGACTCCTATGAACAGGAGATATTATCAAAGCTAAACATATTTGAAAGCCCCAGGCCTCCAATTGAGTTTTCCATTCTCAGAGCCCTGCTGAATAGTTTAATGGTTCCAACGTGGCTTTGAAGTTTTATTAAAGATGACTAGGAGATCAAAAGCATAAAAGCCCAATGCATGGGACAGATTTAGTCAAACCATACCAATGCGATATTGTTTTGATTATTAGAAATCCTTTCATAAGCTAATTCTATTTTTTAAAGTTTTAGAGATGACTACCAAGAATGGACCAACAAGATCCCCTATTTCCTCCCCTTGGAATCAACACTTAAGTGTATACACTGTGAGATTGCAGACATTGAAAGACACAAACTATTAGACAGAGCTGAAATCACAGCCACGTGAGCACGAGTCTTATGTGGCACAACTGGGATGCCTGAAGTCAAGCATCCCAGAAGAGAAAATGTAATCACATTATCCTGAATCTTCTATGTGTTGATAACACATTGTATTATTCCAAAAAGTATATAGTGTCCAGTCTATCCTTAGTTTGAGCGGCTACACCATGCCTTTACTGAGGTTCATGTTGCAGTCTCATTCACCACCTTGTTCTTGACGCCTGTCTTCACTGACTGAAAGGAAGAATCCAGACTCCTATCTGCATTATTGGTGCCACCCAGCTGACCTCACCCTACAGCTTCTTGGTTCACCGCCCACCGTTAGCATCACAGAGCACGGGCAGCCTATACTCCCCAGATGGCTTCAACGTCAGCATCTCCCACCTCAGTCAACTAGACCACCTTCTAAAAGTAGAGTTCCTTGCCTGGGGAATGTACCTATTTTTTCCTTTCTCAAGATGTTGGCACTCTCCACACAGCTGTGCTGCCTGGATCCTCACCCATGTCCTCAGTGTGGGAAAGGGTACCATGTCCTCACCACACTGCTTGCTTTTCTGCTTTTTGAGAGCTGCTAGGGGTCTCTGGCTTTGTACCTTCCATGAACATGTCTGGGTCCAGTGAGGCCGAGCATCTTTGCAGGACGCCAAGGGAATTCATGTTTCTTCTGTATGTGGAGTCTTCATGTATTTCTCTTGCTGATTTCTAAAAAGTCTTCATTTGCTATGTGTATCTCTCTCTTGCTTGTTAAATAGGTTGGAATTATCTCTCCCTGACTATCACTTTTATTTCAAATGTGTTTTAAGATACCGAAGTTTTATACTTTGAAATAATCAAATTAGCTTATATTTTCTATTGCTGGAGGCTATATTTGGTGTTATTTAAATTCTTGGATCAAATCTAGATGCATGACTGTATAATGTCCAGAACAGAGGAAGGTCTTCGTAGAGTGCTTATTCACACTTAATATCTTAATCCAAACTGGAATTATTTTTGTGTGTTGCATAAATCAGCTATCTAATGTTTTACTTTATTTTCCAAATGGGTAGTCAATGGTCTGATTCCTTTCCTTGAAGTAGCCTTGCTGTCCATGAGCCAGTTCTCACATACCCCTCTGGACAGTGGCTCCTGTCTCCTTGTCCATTGATGCTATGGTTTATCCATGCCTGCACCAGTTCTTCACACCCACCCAGCCGCCCCTCCACCACTGCTGAAGCTTCAGAAGCATCTTATCCATGCACGCCCCTTTAATTTTCCATATAAATTTCTGAATTAATTTACAAGCTTTCAGAAAAACATGACTGCAGGGCTTTTGGTTTAAATTGTTTTAAATTTACAAACACATTTGGAGGGAATTGACATGTTTACCATACTGGGTCTTCTCATCTATGAACAGGACAGTTTTCTGCAATTATTCTGTGTGTTCTCTGCCTTTGATGTTCTCCCAACCATAATTAGTGGACCTGCACATTTTTGGTTTATTTTAACTTCAGTACCAGTTTTAATTTTCGTGGCTTTTTCTGCTGTGAGCTAATCCTTTTTAGATTACACTTTCAAAGAAAGTCTTTATTCCTAATATAAAGGAAATGCCCCATTGGCATCCATCAATCTCAAGCAGTTTGCATTGGTTTTAATATTCTGTCCATTGCTTTTCTTGATACTGGTATGCAAACATATAATCTTCCTGCAGTGATAATATCTTCTCCTTTTCAGTCTGTTTTAAATACTTTTCTTTTTTTGAATAAACCATAATTGAGTACAAACATGTTAAACAAATAATACCTGGTCAAAGTAATTTAGAAATTACTAAATGTCTAGTTTTTCAAATATATGCATGCATTGTTTTGGCATAAAGGGGCAATTAATTTAAATGAATATAGAAAGATTTCTGAGCTACTAGATTTAAAATTATTAAATTCCCAAATTGCTTACTAAATGTTCATATTGTTTTCCATGAAAACAGCTAGTGCCATCTTGAATCCTGGTGTGAGATTGGCAACTTGGTGTTAGTTCTGATTTTAGATAGAAGGCTTCTGACATTTTACCACCGCATTTGCTCCTGTTATATTTCTAGCAGACATTCCTGATTGTATCAGGGAATATTTGTGGTTTGTTAGGTTGGTTTGTCTGTTCGATGATGGATGGCTATTGGCTCTTATGAAATCTTTCTCCTGCATCCATTCAGACAAGAGAACAATTTATTCTTCCCTGAATCTATTAATGTGGCAAGTTTCATTAAAATCATATCTTTCTAGATTCATTTAAATTAATTGCTCCCTTTTTTTTGCCAAAACAATAAATGCACATATTTTGAGAACTAGACAGTAAAAAAGAAAACAAAAGGTCAAAGCTAAACACACTTGCCTGTGACTTCCCCACTCCTTCATAGCTTGCTTTACAAAACAACACCTTTTGAGCTGGTTTGCAGTTGCTGTTCAATGAGATGGCATTAACTCTGTACCTCTAAATCATGACCTTGTATTGGCTCCCAGCCCATGACTGGATGCTAAGCCAGGGGCTTCTCGCCATCTCGTTCCAGGGCTGGACAGCCTGCAACCCTTGTTCCAGATCTCTCCCTCCTGGCATCTCTATGGCAAGCAAAGTTGCAGCCAGTGAGGTGGTCATTCTGGGGGCACTGGGGTAGACCCTGCAGTGCAGGACCCCGACAGGCTGCCCAGTGCACCCCCACCCTGGCCTCAGCCTCATCCCTCATTTAATTCCTCTTTCTTTTGTGCAATTTACAGTAACTTCTAAGGAATGTGCCCTTGTAACACATTTGTTGTGTCTATTTGGCCCTCAAGTGTAATTAGTCACTTGGCTGGATACAGAGTTCTGGGTTGAAATCAGTATTTTTGAATTTTGAAGGAACTGCTACATTATCTCAAGCTTCCAATGCTGATGAAGAAAAATATGAAGCTATGTTTTATTTCTCACATTTTAAATATGAACTAATATTTGTGTCGTTTTCTGGTTTATGTGTTTTTTCAGACCTTGGGCCTCCTCCTTGGAGTGACGAGATGACTTCTGTAGGACTGTTTAATTCAAATGCTGACCTTTCAGGAAATCGTTCCAAAGTGTGGGAAGTTTTCTGTTCTGAGAAAGCTTTCTGGGATAGTTTCATATGTTTGCTGCTCTTGGCCCTTTTCACATTCCCAGCAACCATCTTCCAGATTCTTGAATAACCTTCAACTTTCATCTACCCACCCAGTTTTTTCTCCTTTTTGTGACTGTTCCCTGCTGGTGGACAGCACTCCAGACCTCATCTTGTACCTTCTACTGAAACAACATTTCCGCTCCACCAGCTGCTTCTCAATAAGCTTCTCCTGTTTTCTGGTTGTTCTTTTTTCGTAGCACCGGGTTCTTGCTTATGGGTGGAGGTGCCATCTTTTTTCAGGATGTTTATTATTGATGTTCTTTACTCATCTCGCTTGCTTTGAATTTGCTTTGTTCTCTTGATCACATGTGCACCCTCTGATCTCCCCCTCTATGCTAGTCTATCTCTTTCATGTTAGAGGATTTACCAAAGAGCTGCTGACACCCAGATATTGGTTCCTGCTTCCCAGTGAGTCACTGAAATTAAATTCTCTGCATGACATATAGAATTTTCACTGTTCCAGCCACAAATCCCCATTTTAGTAAGGGAGAGTTCCCCTCTTGGTGCCCTTAACCCCCCCTGAAGCATTCCACATCTTACATGGGTACACACCCACAGCTGCTGGCATTCAGAGAGCTGAGTCAGGCAGTGAATGGTGTTTCCATGATGCAAGTGACAGTGCTCCCCTTTCTGTCTTTAAACCAGGGCCCCCTCTGCCTTGTGCCTTAGATCTGTTACTATGGGGATTTAGCTGTAAGTTCTTCTTCTCATCTGCTCAGGGCCCTCTATTTTCCCTTGGAAATATTTATTTCCTTGATTTTTCTCTTCCTGTTGTTTTGTTTTCCCTAGAGAGAAACACTCTCCATAACTTTACTTTTTCTCTAGTGGTGATGCAGGAGAGAAGATAAAAACATGTTTTTCTAATTGTTCACCATCCTTTGATTCCTTGCATAACCTAATAATAAGTGACATTTATTTATTACATGATTGAATTCAATCTGCAAAAACTGACTAGGCACTTTTACATCTATTGCAAAAAAAAATTTACTATTTTTACTGATACATGAGGACTTGGGGACTCAGGTTTCTACTAGTGACAGTTTCTTCTTGCTTTTCCACATCCACATTTGTACTGTGTGATGCAAGCAACCATCTGCTGTGATCCCTTCCTGGCCAGTCCAACACAGCAGTTCCTGCCCATATCCCCTCACCACACTGGACACCTCCCACCCCAAGTTCTCCACACTCCCAACCACTCCAGGCAGCAAGTTGCTCCACTCAGAAGTAACCTTACTTGGCCCTACTAATGGCTATTGTTGGACTAAATTGTTCACAAAAAAGCAGAAAGTTTGCCCTAAACCGTCCTATTTGTGAGAAGGAAGCAGAAGTTGGTAATTCACTTACCTCCAAAGTCATGAAGGTTAAGACAGGTAAAGCGTTTACCTGCAGCCCGGAGGAACCAATGATCTTGACAAGATCACCTGGTAGGATGAGTCAGCCCAGGCTCTGCTTATTCTCATAGTCATCCCAGTGAGCAGGGCAGGAAACTGACCGGCATGGGGAGAGGAGGCTAATTACTGAGGAGAAAACATATATGAATAAGTATGTATAAACACAAATGTGAATGCTTTGAAAAAAGTGCCAATGCCACCTCCTGTCCAGCGCTCCAGCCTGACAGTGGCACCACGATCTCACCAGCAGTGATGAGAGTGCCCCACTTCTCTCTGCCCCAGAGCACCCGAAGAACAGATGAGAGCATCCCACCCCTTTCTGCCCCCGAGCACCTGGAGAACAGAACCCTCTATTCACAGAAAGAGTCACATGTCTCTGACTTCTTAGTGTGCTCAGTTTCAAAGTTGGGGGTTGGTAGAGAGCGATGGGTGTGTTAGTGGTAGGTGTGGCACAGTAACACAGAGAGGTGACCCCTAAATCACATGCAGTGATGACACACTTTTTGAAATGACAATTATTAAAAATGCAAAAAAAGGAAAATCACCAGTATCTCCAGGTCTTATCCACCCCTCCAGCTTCCTGCTCTCCATTGATTATTCCCTTGTTTTCAAAAACAAATCTTAAATACAAATGAGTATCCCTACAAAGCGCACTGTTTTGTTGTTTTTGGCTTTATTAAAATAATACTATTCAATAAGTAGGAAAAAACATTGAGAGTTAGCTATTATTATGCAAATTTATGCTTTAATTGCATATTATAATTCTGATTGAACTAAAGCCAATCTAGTTTTTAGGGCACTCAGCCACTGGAAACATTTTTTTTCCTAACAGTTTTATCATTTTTGGATCCGATTAAATTTATTTTTTATCCTTCTGTTTCTTTTGGAGCTAGGTCTGTGTTTTTGTTTTAATAATGCTGTAGTTGTTATGCATAAATTGTAAGCACTGGGAAAATGTAATTTAATTCATCCTCAGGAGAGCCCTGTGAATTGTTTTTTTTAATGACTTTTATTTTTTTAATTTTATTAAAAAATACAGCAAGTCCATTATTAAACTTTTGCATGCAAAAGATACAAAGAAAAAAATTAAAATTGCATTTTCCTTCTGTGCAAAGATCATGAATTATAATAGCTTAATGTATAATTACCTTATTTTATATGCTTATTCTTTATAACATTTATACTATCTGTACTTACAATGCTTCTTTGCTGTCTTCACTAATTATTATAAATTAGCATTTGCAATGCTATAAATATTATTTTAAAATTATGAAGAGCTAGAACATTTTATTCCATGATAGAATGTTTTATTTTGATGCTTCTCCTAGTCTTGGATATTTGTCTTGTATCCAACTGACCAAGATAATAGATAATATCATGTATTTTTCATGTTTGTTTACTTATTAATTATTTTCTAATTACTTCTCAGGAAAGACTCATTTTCTTTTTTTTTGAATAACACTGCATTATAATAGTACATTATGTAAGTTTTGGGTGTGCATCACCGAGTGTACTTAACCAGATTAACTTTGTCTCTGAACCTCCTGTTCTACTGGCCATTGTCCCCTCTGCTCCAATTTCCCTATCCACTCCCCTTTCTTCTTGAGGAAATCACTGGATGATCTCGCGTTACTCCCCTGACCCCTCTGTCCTGTTTTCCTCACCCACCAGGTTCCCTGGCACAAAGACGTCCATCAAATAGCCGATGGAGACCTGTGTGAGGCTGCATAGGAGCCGGCCCACCCAAATCTGAGAAAACCACTTTATATTCTGCCAAATTGTTTTCAGAAAAAAGGTCCCCAAATCACACCCCCATAGGATGGGGCCAACCAGAATAGGTTTGTTTACATGAGAGAAATGAAGGCGGCTGTCTCAGGGGCTGACTCCACAGGAGGCCCCCTGGTCCATGTCACTTGCTTGTTGCAGGTGGGTGGCCCTGCCCGGTGCCCACAAAAATCCCAGGGGCCACTGGGTAAAGGTGCCTGCCTGGCTGGGAGGGCATCGCCCTGCCCGAGGGAGCAGCCTCTTCTGCTGAGTCTCTGGGCCCACCTGCATTGGCATAGGAACGCTCAGGAAAGTGTTCTCATTACTAAGGGCGAATGGCTTCATCCTTGTGATTTTCAGTTTTGAATCTTTTAATAAATTAATAGTCAAGAAAATGTATCTCAGGAATTTAGAACTCGTGGATTACAAGTGAGGGTGCTTTGTGCATTTAACCTTTATGCTTATGAACGCTCAACATTATATTTCCTCCTCATTAAAAAAAATGACATTACAGACCACAACAAAAACATGAAACGAGCTGTGGAGAGCTGAGGGCTGGACTCCAGTCCGCAGGGACGTCAGGGCAGTGCACTAAACTTCTTGATATCTAAAGGATAGATGCTTCATCAAACACCATGCAAATGTCCACTGGTTCTCAGCCCTCCAGTTTTGCCTGTGATGTTGCCAAGAGGTGAAACACTGTGTGTGATCAGATCAGCTTTCCCCTTTGCGTCTCCTTCTGCTGTCACACAGACAGCTTCTTCCCCTCCTTAAAGAAAATGTATTTTAAATCATTGAAATACATTCTCATTTAAAACAAATTCTCATTTGCCATCAGAAATTACCTTTTCACCAGCTTGGGGTTATGCTGAATCCATGGTGTGAGGTGACCCTCTATGGAGGTTTTTGTAAAGAGCCATAACATAGGCAAATATAAATACAAAACATACACCGGTGGTGGCCGTCTCCAGCCTGCTCCCTGTCTAGTCTCCTGCCCACAGTGGCCACAGCGCTGACCTGACATCTGTGCACTGTCGTCTGACTCAGCGTCTCCCCTCCACAAGGTCAGAGGTATGGGGAGGGGCTGGTCCCCACAAGGGCTTTGTCTATGTTACAGTGATTTGTCTTCATTGCAAAGCTCATTATACGAGCGTCTAAGGAAGCTGGATGGGGCAGCAGGAGGACAATGACCACTAACCCTGTGAAGCAGAGGAGTGGATGGGGGAGAAATGCACAAGTAAGTGAATTCTGTCGCAGGCATTGGAAAGGAGCTTTGGCGACAGACTGCATGATCTTGAAGGAAAGAAGCATTTTCCAGGTGGTGAAATACTCAAAGGGGCATTTCCAGCCAAGGAGAGATCTAGGGTCTTGTGTGTGTGAGATGCTCCTGTTATCCTTGTCATACATTTGTGTGCACACACATACACTCGTGTGCGCACCAAGAGAGAGCGGTGACCATTTCATGCACAAAGTCCTTATGTCTGAGAGACAGAAACAGAGACAGATTGAGAGGAAGAGAGAGGGGGATATATACAAAGGTGAACTCTTGCCATTTGTAACAAAGTAGTTGGAGCTGGAAGAGGTGAGACAAAGCAGAACAAGCCAGGAGAAAGACAAAGACAGGAGGGTCTCACAGGTATGTGGGATATAGACAACAAGACAAAGGGTCAGATAAAGCCAAACCAATAGCAAACCCTAGAAACCTGACTGTAGGATTGAGGGCCCCAGAGAGGGGGAAAGAGGATGGTGGAGGATCTGGGTGCCTCAGCAGTGGGTGTGGTATGGTAAGGTCCACCTGAAGAGGTGGGATCCTAAAACTGAATTGCATCTAGTGCTGTAAAGCAATGTTACCCTGTGAACAAAAAGAAAAGGGGACAGTAGGAGAGAGGTGGAGTGTGCTGGGGGAACTTGACCAGGGCTCAATGTGGGATGCCCCCACTGTCCTCCTACTGGCCCCACGCCTCTGCTCTGGCTCATCAGGCTTTTTGCAGGGATCCTCCTCTCTTGAGGATCACGGCTGATTCAATGGAATTTCACACCATCAGGGACAAACTGATTTTGTAACAGTTTGGGTCTCTGTATTGGATTTTGAGTGGAAAGCTAGGCCAGACTCACATTCTAAAAAACATCAAGTTCTGTTTGGGGAAGAGGTAGTTAAGTAGTCGAGAAGGAAAAACAAAGTTGAGAAGAATTGGTGTGCGGGTCTTTTGCAGCTGGCTTGGGAGACCCAGGAACAGCAAAGGGAGCAGAAGTTGGGAAGTGGGACAGCCAGAGGCAGATTGGACAGGTCAGCTGGACCAGAGGGCAAGAGGCACCCTCAGGGGAGCTGATGGGCATTTTGCTGTTGAGGGTGGTTGAGCAGGCATAGTGGGAGAGCAGACTGACAGCTACGTAGACGAGACTTTGCAGCCTAGACCAGTCTGGAAGAAATTTCTCGAACTCCAGGAGAAATGGCAGCTAGTAAAACAGGAGGGTGGTGGTGGGCGTGGGGAAATGAGCCTGACTCCAGGATTGAGTAAATGGACTGTTCAGGAGCTGACTAGTTGCTCGTGGGGTGGCGCGTGACATAGGTGCAAGCACAGCTGGGGTGGGCAATGCCATTTCCTGAGTTAGAGTGCCATGTCAACCCAGCTAGTGAAGACTAGAGTACAGCTGAGGCCTGGTGCCTCTGAGCTGTGGCAGCTTGGCACCAGCACTGGGAAATGTCCTGTTGTCCGAGTCTCTCTCTTTCTTAGTGTGGCTTTCAAGAGAAATGTGGGTGGCCCAACTAAGCTGACTCCACAGAGGGACTGACCAGTCTCAGCACTCTGTCTTTGTCTCTCGATCAGGGAGGAGTGAGTGGGGGGAACAAGGGAGAGTTGAAAGGCGGATGTCCAGCCAGTAGCTTAGTGACTGACCCAGAGCAGCTGGTGGTGGGGGTGTCAGTGAGGGCCTGGTCCCATCACCCACTTTGCATAGACCACTCTGGGGGGAAGTTGAGAAGCCCAAGTTTGCTGAAATTGCCAGTTCAAGGCTTTTAGGAGCAGGCACAATGCATCCCATCGAGAGGGCTGGCTCCCCGAGGTGTAGTGACGCTGCAAAGCCAGACACCTCAACAAAGCCTGGCCAGGGGATGCCCGTGTGGCAGCATCCCCCAGGATACTCCCCATCCAGCCAGGAAAGTTGGGGGCTGTCCCCAGGACAGCAAGAAGTCAGACTTGTTCAGTCTCATGCGTTCCTGACAGACGACCCACCAGCCACGAGTGAGTCTTACATCCCTTCCTCTTGGCGGGAGGCATCTGGCTCTTCTGAAGAAATGGATGGAGATGACGGGCTCCTAATGAGAAAGCTAATAAAGAAGGAATTTTTAGCAGGATAAGTGGCTCCTTGAATAAAGGATTCCTTTATTACTTCATGAATCACAGTTAAAAGCGCATGTCCTGAAGCTGAAGAATTGTAAGCAGAAGAACTAGAAGAAAAGGTAGGAAAGTTTCCAGAGTCTTGGCTGGGTGGGAGTGTTTACCAGGAAACTTGTTGAGACGTTAACACTGTCCTAGAGAGGGAGAAACCGCTGACATCAACACCAGCAGGTTTCTGAACCCACAGGATTGTGTTTGTAGTTATTGCTAAGAATAGAGATAAGGCAACGCTTGGGTTACTAATCACAGCCCACCATCATGATCCAATTACTAGGGGTAAAAGGGTGGGAAGGAGTCAAAGCAAAGCCAAGCAGCTAGGATTCTGGGGGGGGGGGGTGCGCAGTGGGAGACTGGGTGGGATCATGTGCAGCCAATGCTTCCACCTGGACCCCCACGTTCAGCAGTCAGCCAGCAGCAGACAGCAGGCTTTTGAGCGCTGGTACCCACCAGGGTAGCAACCTGGCACTCGAGGCTGCAGCGAGCAGACCTGGGATGCCTGTAAAACCCAGAAGGCAACAAGAATCCGCTCAGCACAATCATCTGTGCTCTCAGGAGGGAGGGGCGGGCCATGGAGCTGGTGGGGCTGGGAGCAGCCCAGGGTGCTCATGATGCTGGGAAGGCAGCGCTGACTGAGACCCACAAGCAGAGGCCACCGGCCCGCTTGGCACTGCTGGGCTTGGAGACGCCGCGCTGCTGCGCGCCCTCTGCTGGCCATCACAGGCGCCGGGTCTCCTGGACCTGATGGGAGGCAGGCAGGACTGGAGTCTGGGAGCCCCTGCAAGGAGCAGGTCACCAGGTGTGCTTCTGGGAACGCAGGGCGGCTGACAGTGATGGAGCGGGCCTGTGACTCTTCAGAGATGCTTTGGGTGTGGTGTGGTTGGGTGTGGGAGTGGAGAGTGGGGGGGCGAAGAAACAGACACAGAGAGAGACAGACTCAGGCAAATCTGTGAATTGGGGGAAATGCCCTGAGTCTTCTGGGAGAGGGGAATGGTGTTACCTCTTGGAGGCCTCCATCCTGTCTAGAAAATGCTTCGTGGGGGAGGGGTCCCAGCCAGGACCAGATGCCTGGTAGGGGCTTGGTGAGCTCTGCCAACCCTTCCTGCCAACTTCCAACTTGCCAGGGATGACAGTGTTCGGCCTCCCACAGTACCTGCTCCCAAGAGAGGTGGGTCAGCACAGTAACAGCCCCACTGGACAAGCAGATATCCACAGGTAAGAGCCTGGGGTTTACCGAGGTCCCCCCGGAGTCTCCCTTATTGCTGTCCCTTCCCCCACCCCAGGAGCAGGCTCTGCCAGCCAGTCACCCCTGACTGGAGCTGGGCTGCAGGCCATGTGCTGGGAACCCAGCCTGTCCTCAATCTTGGGAGCTGCAGGGAGAGCAGAAGCCCTGTCTTCCCCAGCTCCTGAGAGGACTTTGCCCCTTTCCGGTGACACAGAAAGGCTGTCTCCACTCTGCAATGGCAGGGCCAAGGACACCCCACTTAACTCAGGAGTCATTCTTACAAACCCAGCCAATTCACCAAGTCACTGTGTTTTAAGGCAGAAAAATCGGGTCTACGTGATGTGAAAACGCATTTTATGTGATGTGGCCCTGCCCAGAGGCAGACCTCTGACATCAGTAAGCAGCACCCGAAGGACAAGCACCCCAAGAGGGCTGCTCAGGGCACAGAGCACAAGATGGGCTGGGTGGGACCTCTGGGTCTGTGCCCCAGTCCTTTCTATGGAGAACAGGACCCAGCCAAGGCAGGTTTGTGCTGTACATTAGCCCTGGCTGCAGCTCCTTGGCCTCTGCTGTCTTTCCAGGGTACCCTTACGGTTTAGCTGCAGGCGGTTGACATGTGAATACCGGGAGTAAGTGAGAACCAGGGAAGTGCAGGTTGAGCTGCACCTTCCCGCTCCATGAAACCAGGGCCCGTGCCACTGCCTGCCACTGCTGGCTGCCCAGGGTCTTTTCCTGCTACACTTACTTGGGGGACCAGAAACCAGCATGAGAGCCCCCAGCCACGGCTCATTCCCTCAGCTGAGAGCTGGTGCTGGTGACATGGAGGTACGAGGGGCCTGGCCTGCAGGCCACTATCTAGCTTCCCATCAGATGCTGGAATGGCCCATCGTCCTGTCCCTCACCAAAGAGCAGATGGAGATGTAGCAGACCATAAATAAATAACGGAAAACTTGACTTGAAAAAGGTGCGTTGTGGTTTTCAACCTCCAATAGGTGCCAGAAATTACATTTCTCTCGAGCCGTGAGCAGAACTCAGCGCCAAAGGTCTGGCGTTTCCTGGCATCTGTCAGTGCTTGCTCTGGAGTTTGTCAAGAACCAGGCTGTTTAGCTGCCTGCCCAGAAGCCTTCTCAACAGCTGAGTGTCACACACGGGCTGCAAAAGACAATTTTCCATGGAATCCTAGCACTCTGAGCACTCTCATTCATGGGCACGAGCTAATTGTTAAAGGTCCTTGTAAGAATTATATTCGTTTTCTAGCCATTGCTAAGGCTGCTATCTGTTTTCGAAACAAAGCACAGTGAAAATGTCCACCTCATTCAATCACTGCTCCAAAAACTCAGCACTTTGCAGACTCTTTCTGTATAACCGTGGATAAGAACACTAAGGCCCAAATTGCTTAAAACAACCCAGGTTGTCAGACGCTGTTGAGAAGGTAGATGCCTTAGGATGACCCCTCTCCCCTGGAACAGGTGCTCCGACTATGGGGGTGCCACTAGCTTGCAGCCCTGCACAGGACATCAGGTCACTGCTGGGGAGCCCACTGGGGAATCCATAATTCATGGCCTCCCATGTACGTCAGGCTGAAAATTCAGCACAGGCCGCCTACATGGTGCCGCCTTCCACCTTCCCTGTTGTGACAGATGATTAGTGAAGAAGTGCTCGGGGGATCATCCTGCCGCTCACGAATCTTTGTAAAGCCACAATGAATTAAACGTCTGTCAGCAGCTAAGTCAGAGCCACCCACATCCAGCCTCCTATGTCATCTATACGTTTGTCTCTGAGATAAAATGAAACTTCAGTGGTTAAGTAAGTGGGAGCATGTCTGATGCAGAGAGTAGCAGAATTAGTTTAAGGTGGTGGTTCTCAAAACCCATGTAATATGAGCAGGACACAGATTCACCCTGCGCCTTTCTTTCATGCACACATCCTAGTCAGTGCTCATGTGCCACCCTGAAACCCAGTGCAAACATGGGGTGTCAGGTAAGCAGAAAGAGCAACAATAGATGCACAGGCTATAGAACTCAACAAAGTAAGCTTGGGGTTTAGATGCCAATGGTGTGTTGCAAAAAGGAATGTGGGGACAATAAGAGTAATAGCAGCAAGCCCCCAGATAACACTTTGTTTTGAAAAATGAAGAAAACAATTCTTGCCTGTGACCCCTAATTCAGCTACAATCTATGCTTGTAAGCTGCAGCCAGTGCTTACAAGTAGCTTGGAGTGGAAGTGAACATGGGACCCTAAGAGACACTAAGGCCAAGGTGCACAGTGCTAGCCTAGAGGAGGGGTCACTGTGGACCCCACCACACAACTCTGGTACCCACAACACAACAGGGAGTTCACTATCCTGAGTTTACTAGAGGTGACCCCAAAGGGTGCCTGCTGCCCAGTTCTCTTTTATACCCACTAGGCCTCACTGGTGCTGTTCTCAGATCACTTTACCAGGTGCAAAGACAACCAGCTGAATACCTATTCCAACTGAAATGAAAATTGAAAATGAAGAGATAAAAAGAACACATCACAAGAGCAAAAACATCCCTGAAAGGAGACTCATTCCAGACAGAAGGGAAACTCAGGACAATGGCTCTGGCAATGCTGAGAGAACTCATAAAAATAACAGAATATACAAAGAAACAGAGTAAAGATGAGGAGTATATGAGGCATAGAGCTAAGGAATGTGCTAGCTGATTTAAAAAAAAAATAAAATCCATGATCTCAAGAGCAGAGAAACATAAGCCACGGAGAGAATTAATGAGCTCAAAGACACACTGTTGGTGAACACATGAATAAAATAACATAGAGAAAAAAGAATCAAAAAAGTGAAAATAATGTCAGAGCTCACTGGGACAACTAAAAGAGGAATAACATCCCTATCATGGGGGTCCCAGAGGGAGAAAAGAAAGTGAAAAGAATAGAATAATAGAAAATATTTAAAGACATTATCACTGAAAACAATCTCAATCTAGGAAACAAACCAGATATTGTGGCCCTTCAAGAGGTCCAAAGAGTTCCCAGCAAAGTAACACCAGACAGACACACACCAAGACAATAATGACAAAGCTTGCTGAGAACCAACAAGGACAGAATGTTAAAAACATCAAGAGAAAGAAGAATAACTTGCAGTGGAACACCAACCAGACTATCAGAGCATCACAAACATAGGGACTGGGACCTAAAAACTCACACAATTTAGCAATTAAAAAAAATAATGCAATTAGCAAATGAGCAGCAGATACGAACAGATAATTCACCAAAGAGGACTTCCAGAAGGACAAAAGAAATATGAAAATATGTTCATCTTTACTTCTAATGAGAGATGCAGATTAAAATGGCAGTGAGTTTCCACCCCATACCCATGAGAACAATACATATTTAAAAGACCCTCAACAACAGGGGCAGGAAAGGATGCGGGAAAAGGAATCCTATTACAATGTTGGTGGGAACGTAAGTGGTATGAGTGGAATGGAGAGCAATCTGAATTTACCTTAAAACAAAAAACGGAAATGCCTTGTGACCCAGTCACCCCATTCTGGGGCCTCTATCCTATGAAAACGGCAACATCAAAGCCCACCATGTTCGTGGCAGTTTACTTACCCTCTGGGACATGGAAGAGCCTAAATGTCCATCCATCAGCAAGATGTGGTATATCCATGCCAGGGAATATTATATAGTCTCAAAAAAGGATGGAATGTAGTCATTTTCAACAAGGTAGAGGAAATTTGGGAGAACTGTATATAGTAAAATAAGTCAGAACAGTAAAAACCAATACTGGACATTTACATAGTACAGAATTTGAGAATGAAATACTTTCCTCCAGCTCTCCTAATGACAGTCTCTTCTTTGCTCAGGGACAGTCTACTTGCAAAACCCCCTGGGGACTTTGCTCCCCGCCCCCTGAATGACACATGGTCACCAGCACTGTCCTAACAGTTGCTATCCAGACACAGGCAGGAGGCCCCAAGCATATTGCCACCAATACTCAAATAAAAATCTGATGTTCTTTTGGAAAAGCATTAGTGGTGAGGGGGCAGGGGGTAAAGGGGCAGGGGACCCCCCTCTCCTGTACTGAAGGATGGCCCCAGAGCATCAGGCTAATAGCCAGTCCCTTTTGAAGAAGATGTGCAAGTTCCTGCCCAACATGTTTGTCTCTGTCCTGTTTTCTGTGGAGGTGACACAGAAAGCATTTGCCCCTGTGTCTGATCACCCTGCTTTGAAGTGATTAAATTTCAGCCTGTGCTGACTTTCAATTCATGCCCTTGCTGTATCCGTGCCTCGTGCCAGTTGTCACATTCTCCACACTTTATAAAGCTCTGCTCAAGTCTTCAGCGTGTATCTGCCAATCTCATTTGGAGCTACCTTTTGAAAATCTACTCAGAGATTTTTCACTTTATAAAATTTCAGCCGGTTTGATCATTTGCCATCTCCTCTTATAAAACATATTTTGGGAGAATTGAAGAATTCACTCATGATCTTTCATGCTGTGTAGTCTTACTATGCAAATCTTAAACTCTGACCGGTCGCCTCATTTTCTTGCCATGACAGTGGGGCCCAGACCCACTCCAGATACAGCCTTGCTGAGAGGCCCTCTTCCAGGATGGTGAGGGTGCCTGGACTCCAGGCTAGTCACTGACCTGTGAGCCAGCAGATGCAACCCTCCCCTTCCTGCTCTGTTCTTCAGCATGTCTCCGGCCCAGTGAATGCTGAGTTTGCTGCCTGGACCATGCCTGGTGCTGGAGGGAGAATGCAGGCAGGAGGGGGGAACAGACAGTAACCTCCTTCCCTGCCCCCAGTGCCCTCTCTGCTCTCATGTGGTCCTCCTGGCTCAGGCTCTGCTGGAAAATTACTTTCTACATCATGACGCAGGCCCTGGAGTTGGCCACACTACCTCCTCTCAGCATTCAGCTTGAAAACTGAGTTTGAACTCACCTCTCTCCCCTCAATGCTCTGGCCCAGCCTCTCTTCCTCGAGTGGCTGTGTAGACAAGGGCCTGGCGAACTGTCCTGTGTTCAAGTGGGAGAAGTTTCAGTTGATGAGGTCAGGCCCTGACTCATACTCACATCTTATCCGCAGACAGAGAGGCTTGGAGTTGATTGTTCTGCTGGAGGAACTGAAGTCGATAAAATAGAAACACAGCGCACACAAGAAAACCTGTAATGAACAGTATGACCCGAAGCTTGCAGCTGAGAGAGCTTTGTGCACATCAAGGAAGACAGGAGTGAGAAATGTCTGTGACAGTGGCAAGTGAGGGTGGTTTGGAGGCTGGCCGCCGGGAGCTCCTCACCTGACTGGCAAGTTGCCCTCAGGGAGCTGTGGGCAGAGTCACAAGAGGCCCCAGGATAAGGGAAGTGGATGCAGGCTCAGGTGTCTGATCCAGGACCACAGAATACAGCTTTGCCCACTGTCCATCACCTTCAGGAATGTGGGGAGCTCAGCACACACCTGCAGAGAGCTCTCGCCACCGCCTCCTCTCCTGTAACCTGCACCATTTTGTGAACTGAAAGCAAGAGCGCACAAATGCTCATGTGGCTTCCAGTGGAGGAGCCAGGAATCATGTGGAAAAATGCCATTTACTATAATGGGGCAGGCTCACAAAGACAAGGAATCAACGTGTGAAACAGGAGAACAAGACACAAGATAGAACTTCACAGGCCATTGCCCATTTCCAATGACCAAGCAGGAAAATTCTAGTGAAATTTCCTTACACCAATGAATTGCCAGGGGGTCTCAGAGAAAAAGTTTAATGAAAAGTTATATGAATTAGTCTATTTTTTTTTGTATAAATCTTCTAAAACTTCAGGTTTTACTTTTTAAAAAAAAAATGAGAGAGTTGTTTTGTCATTAAATCACAAATGACCTACATTCATATCTCTGGAAGAAGTGAGGTTAGAAATGGACATTTTGTTGGATGGTGTGTGTCAATACATGATGGAATACTATTCATCTGTAATAAAGATAAATGTTTGCCATTTGGGACAACATGGATGGACCTGGAAGAGATGATACTAAGGGAAGTCAGTTAGGAGAAAGAAAAATACTATATGATCTCACTCATATGTGGACTATAGTGACACAACAAAGGAACAGACAGAATTAAACTAAAAATAAGATCTAGAAATCTTATTGTACTGATGTTAACAAAAGGGGATGGTAGAGGATGAGGAAGCAAAGAAGGAATGGGGAAGTGGAAGTGGAGTCAAATAGACTGGGATGGAGAACAATGGTCTCCTTGGTGGTGGGTTTGGCGTAGTGACATACATCTGAAGAGGGGTGAACCTGTACCCTCAAATCATATACACTGTTATAAACCAACATTACTTCAATAAAAACTAACGAACAATTTTAAAAGAAATGAATATTTTGCTGTGATCAATTTGACTCTTAAGAGGGCAGCCACACAAACCTTAGACCACGTCCTAATTTTTCTCAATTTTCTTTAAAATACAATCATAATACTGAAATTGACAAAGATTGGAAATGTACATGTGCAGGTATACACTTATACACACAGACCTGGTTTGTACTTAAACACTCATACATCAACACCCACATTTCAAACTCTTCCTAAATAACTACCAAATAAGAAAAGGATATAGGGCAACATGGAATTTAATCAGATTTCTCGGATCCCCTGCCTTCAACCAAAAGTGCTGCTCATAAAATCCAGCGGTTAGTGTTGTGAGCTGGAGGCTCCCCCTGCGCCCATTACTTTCCCCTCTTAATGGAGAGAGCATCTGGCACACACCATTGTCGTCCTGCCTTATTTGCTTATAGACTTTATGTCTGACCTCTGTAAAGCCAGAAGAAATCCGTGCTGGGGAAACAGATAGGGCACTTTATCATTATACTGAACAGTTGCAAATCTTAAATGAACATGTCAATTATTCATGAGTCCAAGATCCTGAATGCCAAGGATAAATTATTAATCAGCAGATGTAAATATTTAAAAACCCTAGTGAGAAACACACTCTGTGAAGCATTTCTGCAGTGGAGTGGATAAACACCAATTTTTAAAGCTAAGGGTGATGGTCACACAACAGCATTTATTCAAGTCTGCACCCAGGGTTAAGTGGGGCCTCCCCATCTTGGTCATTCAGGGACGCACAGTCCAGCTCCGTCCTGAATCCCGGTACCCAACCTCGAAGACATCACATCTGTATTTGGTTCTTTTAATCTCTCGTTTTCTCTGTAATTCCCTTATTTTTACTTTGCAAATAATTTTTATCTTGAGTTAGGATAACTGAGCATCCTTAGACAGGAGATTCCGTTCTAAGGAACAGGTAACTGTGGAGCAAAACTCCCTCCCCATTTCTGGGCCTCTGCTCTTCCTTTTCTCTGGCCCACCCTCACTGTCAATCCCTGAATCCTCAGTTTCCCTGTCATAGGCCCACTTGTCTGACCACACCCTGCCTTCTTGTGGGCACAAGGGCGCCTCGAGGTTGCAGCACTGGGCTCTTCCTGTAAGGCAGGAACATCGGTGCCCTGCCCTCGTGGTGCACCTCTGCAGGTGCACCTTGCACGGGAGCTGCGAAGGAACTGCAGCTGATGACAAGGCTCTGCCCTGGAGCAACACAAGCCCTGGCCCATCCTGCCTACAGGCTGGTGTCCCCACAGAGGGGGGCAGGGAGCCAAAGGCAACAAAAGAAAGAGGGAGAAAGAAATCCCAGATGATTTCACTCAACTGTGGAAGATGAATCAAACAAAGGAACCTACCAAACTAAACCATAACAACCCCCAGAAATCTGACCACAGACTTGAGGCTGCAGGAGCAGAAGGGGGAGGGGGTCCTGAAGGAGGGGCCCTACCAGAGAGGTGGGGGAGGGAACAGAAGGGAGGGACCATCAGAGGGGAGGTAGGGAAGGGGGCAGAGGGGTCCCCATGGACAGTGGTGGAAGACTGTGGGTGCCTTGGAGGATATAATGTGAAGACAAACATCTGAAGAGGGGTGGACCTGCACCCCTGAATCATACAGTGTTGTATACCATGGTCACCTCAAGAAATAAAAACTTTTTTTAATGATTTATTTATTTATGCATACAAGAGCTGGGGTACAGGCCAGAGTCGCTGGAGGTACAGGGATTCACCAGGGACAGAGTGGGGAGCAGAACAGGCAGATGGATTGAAACACATTGCTGAGGGGAGCAGCAGGCAAGGCAGGAAAGGTCTGCTACGCCATGTGGGTCCCCTCCCTGGCCGGGGATTGAACTCACATTGTTGTGCCATGGATGCTTCACGGTGTGGTTGGCGCTCAACCCATTGTGCCACCAAGGAGGCCAAGAAATAAAAACTTTAAAAAATGAACGAAAAGAAAACAAAACTTATTCCTCTTTATCTGTGAAGCAGCCCATCCTCACAAAGCAGCCTGGCACCCTAGCCACCCCAGCGTCCTGCCTGTCACGAGATGACATGAGTGGTGTCAGGGAAATACCCCACCCAGCCTGGCCGAAGTGCCCCTAGAGATGAGTGCTGTTCCCACCCAGGGGTGCTATGAGCCTGGGCCAGGTGTTCTCTGGCATCCCTCACAGAACTGAGATTCCAGGAACAGCTGGCACAGAACACGAGCCTGCCCCCTTTCCACTCACCCTGGAATTTCCAGAACACAAAAACAAGAGAAAAACCACTCTGGGCTCAAAAGTATGCGTCCCGGGCTCATCAAAAATAGGAAGGGGAGGTGCAGATTTATTCAGAAGGAATTTGTGCCGCTGCAGCAAGTGTAGACACACCAGTGGGAAAGCAGTCCCTGGCTTTACTAATCCTGCCGCTCACCAGCCAGGCAACCCCAGAAGGTTTGTGCCTCCACCTCCTCACTCCAAATCACTGAAGCTGTTATTAGTCTCTGAGTCAAAGAAACTCGGAAGCCAACATGAATGAAGCAAATAGAGCTGGCCCCAGTGGTGGTGGGCACTGTCCAGTACCAGCTATAAGGAAGTTCTAATGACCCAGACTTGTGAACAAAGTTGGATACCTGTGGCACATCCATGGCCTTTAAATACCCTGGAATCTGCATCAAAACACTACTGAGCTACACTAACAGTTAGATCAGCCAGCTTGTTCTCTTATCGTATTGTGTTAATTGAGGTGACATTGGTTTACAATACTGTATATGATTTAGGGGTACAGGGTCGCTCTTGTTCACATGGATGTCGCCCACTCTACAACCACACCCAGGCACCAGAGTCCACTGGCCTTCCTCCTCCTTGCACCCCCCCACCCCTCTGCCCCCTCTGGAAGCCTCAATTCTGTAGTCAGATTTCTAGGGTTTGATTTGGTTTAGTTTTATCGGTTTCTTTGCTTTGTTTCTTTATATTCCACATGAGTGAAGTTAACAGAAATTTGCCTTTCTCTTTGACTCATTTCCATAGAATCATCTTCTCCAGATCCACTCATGATGTTGAGAATGGCAAGAGTTCATCCTTTTTATGGCTAAGTAGTATTCCATCACGTATATGTACTGTACCTTCTTAATCCACTTGTCTATCCTTGGGCACTTAGGTTGTGTTCATAACTATTATAAATAGGTTTTCAATGGACATAGAAATGCACATGTTCATTTAAATTAATGCTTTTTTTTACGTTACTTAGGAAGACACCCAGGACAATTGCTGGCTCATATGGTAGGCCTAATTTTGATATTTTGAGAAACCGCCATACTGTTTTCCACAGGGCCTGGACCCATCTACAATCCCACCGACATGTACAAGGCACCTTTTTCTCTGCCTCCTCACCAACATTGTTTCTCAGCAGGGCCTTCTCACAGGTGGGAGGGGATGGCTTGTTGTGGTTTTGATTTGCATTTCCTTGACAACAAGTGGTGATGGGCATTTTTCACATGCCTGTGGGCATCTGTGTGTCTTCTTTGGAGAGGTGTCTATTTAACCCTCTTTTGATTGAGTTATTTGCTTTCTTCATTCCTACTTTAAAAGGCTGAATTGGGTTTTATTTAAATACCCCCATTCATAACCTGCTTGGGAAGGCCTGACTTAGCCTTCCTTCTGCCAGAAACTCTGATGACCCTGTCCTCCATCTCAAAATACATCTGATCTGGTTGAGCATGTCACAATACTTCTTAACACTTCTTTTCAAACTTAAATTTTTCCACAAAATTTCGAGTAACATGGAAGCCCCTCAATGGTGCAAACAGGCTGCCATCTGCTTCCCGGCACAACAGACCTGGGGTGATCTTTGACCTGCACTTGACTTTCATCAAAAGGTCCACTCGATAGCAGCTATGACACAAAGTTTTGCGACTTTTACACACAACTGCTAGTGGGAGAGCTTCTCTTTCCTCAGGAACCTACCATGCAGCCCCAAAACTGCTCCCAGAAGCTGCCGTCAAGGCTTTTCCCCTGACCTGAGCATGTGGACACCTCCGGCTTTTGTGCTATTTCTTTTGTTGTGGGAGTCATGCTGCCTTCCTTGATATTGATTAATTTTTATCTAATTATCAAAGCAAGTGCCATTTAAGTCACCTTTTCATATCTGATCTTAGCAAATAGTCAACGTTTTTGGCCACAACACCTTGGCATTCACGGTTCCAGACTTACTGTTCAGAGAGAATGTCTGTGTGGGCACAGCAGACTCTGTGGCATGCATGGGCCACACCTGCTTCCCTACACTTGTGACAAGAAAGACCCAGAATTGTAATAAATGTCCTTGCTCTTGCTTAATATAGAGATTCTTGATTTAAGGCTATTGATTCCAGGCCTCCATCTGAGACTAAACGGCAAGCACCCTTTGATATATTAAGCTGCTCCCATCAGCAGGCCCAAGTAGCAGGTGGCAGCCCTGGATCAATGGCCAGGCTCACCCAGGGGGCCCTTGCAATGAGTTAGGCTGGGACGCCTCATATGGGAAGAAATAGATGGTAATCCTGCCCCTGGTCTCTCTGCCTTCGATGACCTGCTCCCCAGATATACGCTAAGTCCCCAGTCTGGTTAGTACAACATTAAAAGAGATCAAGAGAGCACCATGTCCTCAACCTTGCTGGAGCATGATCCCCATGAAACAGGTCCACTTAAGAATACAATTTCAGAAGAAAAAAAGAAAAAACCTGTTTGTCAAAGGCTTGGCTGATGACAGGTGATAAGAAATGTTTTTCAGACATGGTGTTGATCTGCAAAATCACTAGCATGTGTCTGGCAGGAGAGTGGCCCTGACCCCCATGGCCAGGTGGGGCTGCCGCATCGTGGGGGGGGCCCATACCAGGCTTCAAAAGAGAGATGATAAAGGGGCCCTGAGCTCACCTCTCCCACCATTGATGGTTTATTTCTGGCCATTTGTGAAGCTAGAAAAATCAAAAGAAATGCTAATATTTATAAAGTGAATTTTCTGAAGTCAAAAGTTGAGAAAGTTAGCTGTGAGGGGAGTTAGGGGCACAGGTCATTTCAAAATATCCGAAAGACCATTTTGAGCATAGCTAGTCATTTGCCCTACCAAGCAAGAAGAGCTGGTGTGTTCCAGGAGCAGCTGGAATGGGAGACTCAGAACAAGGGGCGTCTCTCATGGCCAGGACCCCACACAGCCAGCCAGCAGCTTTGGACTGAGGATCACCACAGGGCAGGGACACTTCTGCAGTTGGCACTCCCAGGCTACCGAGGACCTGCTTGGGATGGCCAGAGGCCACCAGTGATCTCATTGTGTGGAAAGGTATAGAATGAGGGGGGGTGTGATTATGAAAAGAACAGGCACCCTGTTCCATTTTCCATATAGATTTTCCTTCAGTGCTGAAATTCTTCTCAGGAACATGAATTAACGGAAACATCAAGATCTGCAAAGCATTGGTTCTCTCTTCCCCCTCGCCCCACTTCACAGACTAGCTGCCAATGCTGATGTCTGCCTCTGTATGCATCTGGGTCCTGGCCAGTGTTCACCACCATCAGCTGTGAGGTCCCCGTCACTCCAACCCTGATCCTACCCTAGTTCTTGCCTTAACACCTGCCTGGACACAGCCACAGTCACTGTTACTTTAAATGGAGGCTGAGTCATGCCAACCCCTCCAACACTCCCATTCCACTTAGGGGAAACCAAAGTCTTGAGTTCAGCCAAGAAGATCCCCATTCAACCACCCCTAGAGCCAAGAGATAACCTCACTGCCTCCCCCAGGCCCCTGCTCCATGCCGTGTCCTGGCCCCAGGGCTCTTGCACAGGCTGCCTTTGCATGATTCCCTGTCCTGCAACAAGTGCAGGTGAAGATGTGGAGGCAAAGGAGCCCTTTTGTGCTGACAGCGGGACTGTGGACCAGCCCAGTCCCTCTGGACAGCAGTATGGGGGGTTCACAAAATATTAAACTAGATCTACCTCTACCATATGATTCAAAGACTCCACTCCTTGGTGTCTTTTTCCCCCATGGGGTTTTACAAAGCACTCATAATGTCCATCCCATTTGAGGATGGTGGGGCTGGGGAGCTGTGGACCCTGAGACTGCTGTGGGCTCATTTCCTGTGCTCTGATATAAAGACTGGACATGGAACCACATTAAATGGTCCAGTGAGTGATGGATCTTTTAAAGTTTGGATAAGTGCTATAAAAAACGAACCTTTCAGCATGTTTTATAACTCCTTTGAAAGAACTTTAATTGTATTTTTGGAAAATAATCACTTTGAGTTCTGAGCACCATAAATTCAAATATCACTGAAATAATTTCGAGGCTCAAGCAAGTTTATTAACCAAGAAGGGTGAACCAGGTCAAGACTGTTTGATGTTGCCAGAAACATGTTCTAGAATCACGTATTTGCATAGATGTGGCTCATCAATGAGAAGCACATTTTGCAAGTGGGTTCACTGAAATCTGTGGCTGTTGTTCTTGCCTCCATGTTGACTGCTGGTTCTGCGTTCCTCTGTCGTTACTATGGTATTTGTATGCTGAGCACACAGCTGTAGAGTCTCGCTCCCCTCCCCCGTGGGTGACGCTGGTTTTTATCTCACCACTAATAGCTCAAAGATGCCCGCGGAATGACATCTGTTTTCAGGCTTACACGCATTTAATAAAGAAAGAAACAAAACGTTATTTTCCTCTTCTTTGCAAAAGGAATGATAAAAATGTGGCAGTTGTCTGAGATTGAGCTAAGACTCCATGGGACTCACTTCCACACTTGCATGGTCATCACGACACCAAAGGGGAGAAATGTGAGGTCACATTGAGTGTAAACCGACTGCATAGATGGTGTTTAGTTCTCACACTGCTTAAGCCCACCTTGTGTGGCCTGATCAGCCAAGGCAACCTCTGACGTGCATCTCCAGGAGTAACAGACTTAGACTGATGCAAGGCTGGGCAAGCCGGGCCCATGCGGAGCGAGACCAGTCAGTGTCCAGTTTATAGCTGCTTCTGTATTTGTTCTCCAGTCGGTGATGTCTCTACGTGACACATTTATGTCAAAGTCTCAATCAACTTCTGTACATTTAAAAGATGCAATGCTATTTTCTCAAGTGGTGAAACACCATACTATAAACTTGACCATGGCCTGGTGGCATGTAGCCACCACGCTGTCCAGGATGCTTTTATCACCCCAAGGAGGGACACGTGTGCCCACGGCTCCCCTGACTCCTCCCCAGCCTGCCACCATGGTAAGTCTCTTACAATTGACTGTCCCCTGTGGATAACCTCCTGTGTCCCGCCTTCTCATCAACACAGAGTGCCAGGCCACGACCAGGCAAAGACGTGTCCAGAAAGCCCAGCCCCACTGTGTTCGGCAAGGCTACTTGGGACAGCCCCAGGATGGGGACCAGCCTGTGGTAGAGTGAGTGCGCAGAACAGCTGCGTGGACTCCGCTGGCCCTAGACCTGAGTGGCCCTAGCAGGAGCCACAGAACTGCCCTTGGGGGGAAGTACCTGGGTGTGGACACTGAGCCCCAGCCTGCTGTGTATTGTCCTGGTCTCACACACTTTGTGGGGTGCAGGAGGTGCTGGAATTCTCAGGGTTGGCTCCCCCTACAAAATCAGGAACCAGACCAGAGATTACAAATTCTAAGTTGTGGAATTTCAAGACCGTAAGTAAAGGAAAACAATGATAGCCAGTTTGGATGGTTACAAAGACTTGTACAGGCTGACCTGGCAGGATGGAAGCTGGCTCTGTTTTAGAACCACATTGGCATCTTTCGGAGAGCAGGGTCTCTAGGTCCTGGGTACCACTCCTGGGGATCTACACACCCAGAGCTTGCATGGAAGCGTCCCCTGGGAGATGGGTGCAGGAAGGACCTGGAGAAGGGGTAGCCCATAGCCTTGGTGGTCTTCCCTGTCTGTAGAAAGCGCTGACCGAGAGGGTAGTGGGTGGGCAACTGACATCTCCCACCTCATTTGCCACAAAAGGAGCAGGAGCCACTGAGAGGGGAGGGGCACCAGTCAACTTGGACCTTCTGAGCCCCGGGAGGTGGTCTTAGTTCCTCAGTCAATGCAGCTCCTGCTCCCTGAACTGTCCAGACCCTGCTCGACCTGTGGTTCCCATGGGGTTTGTAAGGTGGGTCATGCCCCAGTGAGACAAAGCTCCATAGTCTCCAAGAGCTCAGGAGAATGAGGTGACAGTCTCGCATGCATCCTTCTCACACTCAGGAGATAAATGTAAGTGAATGTATTGACAGCAACCTAAAAACCCAGCAGACAAAGCACAGGAAGTGAAGGGCTTGGTGTAGGCGGGGCATCAATTACTTTCAACTGTTTTCTATCACCAACAAAATTGATTCAAGCAAATCCATTCTGCCGTGATAGCTGACAGTCCAATCACACAATTGGATAATTTGTGATGGGTCATTAATTGGAATTACCCCAGCTCTTCCATAAATCTTGTACTAATTTTAGATTTTTGAAAGATGAAAAAAGACTTGTTTGTCGACAAGTATTCAAGAACAAATTATTCTGACACTTGTTAAAAAAAGACAATAAAGACTTATTCAAGATATTGCCATAGGGATGAGAGAGATCAGCTTCAACTCAGAACACAACCAAGCCAGCGGGTGGTGGGGGCACAGCCAGCCACAGAGTGGAGGGTCAGGGGTGGAGAATCATGAAGGGGAGCAGCAAGGGGAGGGGATTCTTGCTGAAGGCAGCCAGGGTGATGGGGTTTCAGGGTCGGGGTCCTAAGCTGGCTAAGCAGGATACTGCACACAACTTCTTCCATCTTGCTGGGTACTTCTCCGGCAGCACCTAGAGCATAGACAGACAACACTGCCTCAGTTCAGTCCCCTGCAGATGGGCACTGAGCTTACTTCCATGTGCTAACAGTGCTGCATCTTCTTACTTCTTCTTCTTACTTCTTCAATAAACATCGAAGAACATATGGTTTCTTGAGTTGATGGTTTCATGTTCCTTGGATAGATGCCCAAGGGTGGAATTGTTGGGTCATATGGTATTTCCATTTTTAATTTTAAAGGTTGGTCCAGCTTGTTTCCATAGTGGCTGCACCAGTTCCCAGCCCTATCACCAGCCCTGTGTTTAGGGGCCTTTGTAGAATGGGCTGGTCTTAGGGGTGAGAAATGACAGCCCGCTGCTTCTTTGACCAGTCTCTCCCTTACTAAAAGCAATGATGAACCTTTCTCCTTTTTTCCATGTAGCTATTGGCTTTCTGGGTCTCATGAGATTTTATTTAAAGGATGCTACAATTTGTACTGCTCTCATTCGATTAGATTGAAAGTTAGGGATGGAGGAGGAGGGAGCCCGAACTTTCACAGATGCAGAACACAGACCTTCATCACTGATACATTCATTCTTTTAGTCTGTTTCCTCCTCTAATTTTTTTGAGGATTTTGGGCTAAGCAGACGACTTTCATGAAGTCACGTGTCTGGAATGAGTCCGCGATTCCTCCAAGACCACCGGGCAGGTTTGTGCCGAAGTCAAGGTCCAGCCCTCTGCAGGGAAGCTGCCGAGTGGCAGGCCCCGACACCTCAGTGACCACTGGCAGCACTTCTCTGAACATTTTTTCCAAAGGACTCAAGGTCAGTCTGTCCCACATGGCTAAGTTCTGAGGCAAGTGCGAGCGAAATAAGAAACACCTGCTGATGGCGCGCAGCCAGGCTGAGCTGATAACAACAGCATGAAATGCAGAAGAGGGAGTCCACCTGCATAGTGGAGAGAAGAGGATTAGCTGACAGGCAAATCTCAGGGGGTGACTCTCAGAAGTTGTCCAGCTCCTGGATAGGATGCTTCAGTGTGTCCCCTTCCCTGCCGTCTGATTGCCTGACAAATGTAAGTGATGTCAAACCGTGAGAGGAGGCTGACGGTGGATATTTCCATGTTAATGACCACTGAGGTTCTCTCCTTGGCCCAGAGGGCTGGCCTCACTTTGTGGGGTGCTCAGTTTCTCAGGACCGTTTCAGCAAACAGTAGCATTCCCACCAATGGGGCAGGGCTGATCGAGACTTTGGAGAATGGAGATACAGCTGTCACTTCCAGCATCTTCCTTCTGTAAGAACTGAAAGTGTCAGTCTTTGTTGGAACTCAGCTACATCAGGAAAGCCCTTAAGATAATTAAAGTAAAAAAGACACTTAGAGTTCTTTATTCTGAAGTTGGGGCACACATTTAGAACAGAAGACAATAAATGAAAGGGAGCCATGAGTTACTTAAAGACAAGAAATAATTAGTCTAGAATGAAACAAAACAAAACCCTACAGCAGGTAACCTTCAGATTAGGGACTTTAGTGTTTTGTATAAGAAAGAGAGGAAAGGAGGGAGGGAAGGAGAGAGGAAGAAAAAAATAATCGTTCAAAGATAATCCACAAAGGAAAGCATGCCATTTAACAATAGTTTTGGTGACAATAAAGAATTTCTGAGACAGAGACATAGAATAACACCTTTTATTTCCTGTTAAGAGCATAATATCTGTGGTTATACTCAAGGTCAACTTTCTATTTAACAGAAAGGAAATCTAAATTTAATTTTTCTTTTTGGATGTCATTCAGGCAGTTATTGCAGGCAAGTTTTTACAAGCCTTAACCACATTTCACAATCATATTTCTTACCGTTGAGTAAAATTTGACAAAAAGGTACATATTTCACTGTTGCTTTCACATTTTTTGCTTGCAGCTACCATAACCCCAGATTGACTTCCTTCCTACTTTTCACACTTATTTTATACTCTTAAATATGTCTTTTCTGATCTTCTTTCCATATTGGCACAATCAGCCATTTATATTTGTACCGTAAGACAAAATCATGCTGATTTCACCTCCTTAAGCAAGCAGAAAGACACTAATGTCTTCTATAAATATCTCCATAGCCACTCTTTTATTACTTGTAACATTTATGTCATTCACAAGAACAACTCTTCTTAAAAGATATCAGTTGTAATTTGATTTATCTCAACATTTCACATGTAATTTGAAATACTTTATGAACAGTAAGATTGATGTGTAAAAAATAGTCTAAAGTATTTAAAATATAAGTGGGATTTCACTGAGATACAATCTAAATCTTGTGTCAGCCAGAGCAATGTGGTGATGTTATGTGTGGTGATGTTATGTGTGGTGATGTTATGTCCACTCAGCAGGGGAATGAAAACAGGTGATTTTATTTTATTATTTATTTATTTATTATTATATTGCATATAAATATATATATTTTATATCATTGTTCATTTTTGTACAATGTTTGATTTCTCTTCTCAGGTGTTGTCCCCATGAAAGTCAATTTTAAAAGTGAAAATTGCCAACTGGTCTAAGTTACCCAAGTACTCACCTTGATTAAAAATATTACCTGACATCAATTGTAGTCCTTATGGAAAAAAAATAATAAAAATAATCTAACATGGGGAAAAATGTAGATAATACTATTTGTAGGCAACATATAGCTAAAATAACATCATTTGCAATTTATCTTTCAACAGAAATAAAATCATTTACAATTGTGAAAAAAAATTGCCTGAATTCTTTTTTAGGTTAATACACCAAATGTTGAAAACTTTATATGTTGCTTAAATAATACTGGAGTTTTCTCAGCTATTCTTTCCCTTATCACCATTTTTCTTTCCCTTACTTTACTTTCTCATCTCCCAATTTATTAGCAAGTCTATGAACTTAATTCCCTAATTTCCTGATTTGAACTTTAAAAGTGGGCACTTTTGAGGTGTTGGATGTTCAATATTTTTCTTTTTTAATTTATAGACTGTTGAGGCTACGAATTTGTGTGAGGGCTTAAGGGATAGCTGAAGCTATCAGCTGAAGTCATTTGAAATCTCTACTTCCCGCTACTCAGACATCATCTAAATCTGGGGAAAGCAACGTGGTCGGCCGGGAGGAGGACGTTAGCGAGTTAGTTCATGTTTCATTCGATCATTGGCTTCCTCCACTGAAAAGAAAAGATTCGATGTTTACATTTAACTTCCATAATCTTGATTTATGATGTTCCTTGGCCCAAAGAGGAGGAATCTATGCCATTTGTAAATGGTGTCTCCAGATCATAAATAATCGCTGTACACCCTGTGGAGTGCCCAGGGAAATCTGAAGCTGATTTACCATGTTATTTCATACAGCAACATTATTAATTATAAAAAAATGATTTGGGTAAGCAGTTTGCAGATCTACTAACCCAGAGATGATTCTGGCACTCACGTCTGCCTCCATCTCTGTGGTCTCTGGGGATGCTGTCTTATTCCTTTCACTCCGAAATAACATCGTCACTTAAAACTTAGAGGCAAAATCACTGCTGACAAGGTGTTTCTGCATGAAACATCCAAGTGTAGGAATACAGTATTATCTACAGGAGCCACCAAGACCTCTGGGATAGCCAATAATATTTTATTTATAAGCCTGTCACTTTCAGTATCAAAGGAACCTAACTGAATGGACCACTTACACATCCACTGCACTCAGGGCTCATGCACGGTTCTCCCAGCCGGCAGAAGGCATCCAAAGGCGCTGGCCACAGGCCAGGAGCCAGTGCATTGCAGATTGGCATCTGCGTCTGTGAATGGGGCTTTCGTTTCCTCTGATGGGGGGATTGAGAGCTGCTGCTCAGGTGAGCCTTCTGTGGACATCAGAGTTGCCCAACTCTGTGAGGAGAATATAAAAATAGGCAGCGTGCTTGGCCTCCCATCACACAGCCCACTGGTAACGGTTCCATTCACAGATACACAAAGCTTAGAGGCCTGTTCTTTCTGGTTCCACAGCCCATGCCCTGTGTGCAGCTTGCCCTGATTTTGTGAAACTGACACTAATGGGGTTCCCAAGGAAGCCCCCATGACCCGCATCTGCATCGCAGTAGAACCCAGGATGTTACAAAGGGACTGAAAGCACCCCTGTTGCCCCACTGAACCAGGCTCATGGAGAGGGACTGCTTCAGCTCCTTTCAGGGTTCTGAGTCTGAATGAGCTGACGGAGGTGGGGGAAGGACTGCAGCCCAACCATGACATCTTCTGGAGGGGAGGGATTCAAAGAAGAAAGGGGCGGCTGCCCTGCCTTGCCTGAGACACCAAGGAAGTGCATGTCTGGCCCTAAGAGTGTCCTGTTGTGCCTGTCTCCTTACACTCCCTGCGTCTCGCAGGAGACTCTCCCCAACAAGTCAACATCACACAGCCAGGACTACAGAGGTACACACAGCAACTCACAGAAGTACAGAGCAAGAAGAGGTTGGTCCTACAGTCAGTGTGAGGAAGGGATGATGAGAAACAGCAAAGTGTCCTATGCAGGTGTGGGGGCCTGGCCTGGAGGTGGCCTGTCCTAATTCTTGCTGATAATCAGTTATAGGGGCCCCTTGGCCCTGCTGTCACCAAGCTCACCCCTGAGCCCATCACTAGAAAACATTTCCTTTTGTTTAAAGGAAACTTTCCCTCTCACGGGCCCGTTTCTTCCCAGCCTGCTCACCAATGGAACCCCACAACACGGCGTCTCACTTTGGTGAAACATCACCAGTAATACCTACATTATTTTAGTTTTACTCTCCAAACTCTAATTTCATTTCAGACCCATGAAAATTAATCTTACAAGGAAGACTGCTCTGGGTGGCTTGGAAAGAACTTGGCCCTCTCCACCTTTGGAGCTCCTCCACAGAAATCACTGCAAAGTGAAGGGCAAACCATGTAAGGGGGCTTGGGTCACTGAGCCAAGCAGATTGACCCCCCGCATCTGGGGCTGGCTATAGGCTGTGAATTCCTCTGGTCTCCTCGCCGCCCCCTGAATGCCGAAGCCGCCTCCATTTGCTCTGCTGTTCTGGCTTTTGGGATCTCCTTTTCTCTCTTGTTTCAACACACACATTAGCCAAGATCAGTTCAGATGTCTTCTATGGGAAGGGAGACCTTGGGAGACCCGAGGCAGAGCTCGGGGTGACTACATGACCAGAATTCCATTCACAGACTTGATAGAGGAGCCATGTGAATGAAGCCCACGTCCCATGCTGTCCTTGGGAGCAAAGCGTGAGTGCCTTCATGGTCCTTAGAAGAGGTGACTGTTGTATCTGTTTACTATCAGGGACTCCTTAAAGGGAGACCTACCTGAACACCTTATGCCCTTCCTGCCCAGCTCCTAACCTCGAATGCCATGAATTTTAATCATGGTTGACTTTCTTTTCTTAAGTCATATACTGACAGCTGCGTGTGCAACACAGGATGTTCTTTCCTGCTAGCCCATTGATGGTGGGCAGAAAAATGCTTCTGGGCCCCCCTGGTGGCCCAGGGGTTAAGACTCAGTGTTATCACCACTACAGACTGAGCTCCCAGCCAGGGAGGGTACTCACATGGTGCAGTAGACCTCTGTTATCTTTCCCACTGCTCCCCTCAGCAGTAGATTTCAGTGTATCTGCTTGTTCTGCTTCCCATTCTATCTCTGGGGAGCCCCCTCACACTTTTCACCTCTGGCCTATACCCCAGTTCTTCTATGCAAAAAAAAAAATTGCCTCACAAGCACCACCCCCAGATGCCCATCCCAATCTCTCCTGCCATGGCAAAGGGGATTTTGCACATCCCATGAAGAGAGTGCCCTGGGTTGCCTCAGTGACCCCACCTGGTTTTAGATGAGTTCTTAAAACCAGAGACCCTCTACTGGCTCTGAGCAGAGATAAAAGATGCACCATGAGGAGGGTTGGACCCATTGTTGGTGGTTTTGAAGATGGAATTGGACACCAGGGCCAAGGACTGAGGCAGTCTCTGGGTCCAGGAAAGACAAGGATCCAGACCTGTGGGACAAATACTATCAGATGACTTAAAACCCCAGAAATGCACAGTCCCACTTTCTGGAAGCTGGGAGCCCTATGCAGGGAATGGGCACAACTGAGCTCCCTGCCAGGGCTCCAGGGGAGGCTACTTCCTGCTTCTTCCAGTCTGGTGTGCTGCTCTTGTCTGGCCCCGCCCTCACAAGGTCTTCTCTGTGTCCCTGCTTCATCCAATCCTCCTCTTCTGAAGTCCTCAAGCCCCACCCCAGTATGACCACACCCATTAACCTAACTGACTTATTAAATACATCTGCAAAGACCCTGTTTCCCAATAAAGTCACAGCCTGAGGTCACAGCCAGGCAGAGATGGGGCATCTTTCACCCCGTCCCACCCAACAGAGACTCCAGGAGGAAGGCAGTCCTGGCAGCACCTTGACTTTAGAGGTTGAGAACAATTTTGTGCTTCAACATCCAGAAAAGTAAAGTCATAAACCCACACAGTTTAGGTACTGAGTGTGCTGGTGTTCCCGCAGCCACAGGACTGCACACACTGTCCGGCCAGGTCACCAGCCTCTCTTATTCAATCACGCACTGAATTTCCAGCATTCTCTGCACCTGCCGGGACAGGAGAGCCTCAAATAGGACAGAATAACCTAATTGACCACTTGAAATTCAATAAATTCCAACAAAGGGCACTGCCAAGTTCTTCCGTGCCTGCTGTGCATTACCATGCCATGTGCCCTTGAGATCTAAATGCTGGCATGACCTGCTGCCCACAGATCCCTGGGTCTGACCACCCTCCCCCATCTGTTGTAGCTCCCATGGGAGCTCCCAACTTCCTTCATCATCACCCAGCAAAGTGCAAGGTGCACGGAGCACATTGTCAGCCAACTGAGATGGTGTTCCTTTTAACAGCCAACTCTGAGAAACTCAGACATGGCCACGGACACTGACCTCATTGCACGCAGCAGACAACGCTGAGCAGATGGGAGAGCTACAGCGGGGCTGCCACTGAACCATGATGGGGAGGTCTGTGCGTCCTGCAGCCATGAGAGGAAGCATTCACACCCCCTCCCCCCCACATGAGGACATGTGAATCCTGGCTGCTCCTCCATCTCGGCTGTCCTGCATGTAATTCAACTAAGGGATGGGAGATGAGGTGGGAATAAAGCTCCACTGCAGGGGAGTAGCTCCTGGACCAGAGTCTGAAGGGGGGACTGCCCCCAATGACTGTCCCCACAGGGCCGGGGGTCACAGAGGCCAGCCTGGGAGCACTCCTTTGGGAGTCAGGTCTCTCTGCCCTGCGGACTCCACACCAATGGGGAGAGTGCCAAGAACACACAACTCAAGGGCAAGGGCGGCCCACGGCCAGACCTAGAGTGCTAAGAATGCACAACCCAAGGGACCTGCATAGTGGCCGAGGCTGGTATCATCCAGGTGTTTGCATCCTGAGACCAAGCTCTGGGTCTCCATCACTCATCGCTTTTCTAGCTCAACCCTTTAGAATTTTAATGTCATTAAGTACTTGAAAATTGGGAATAATAGTGCGGTTATAATATGGTCCTTCAATACAAAATACGTTTTCAAGCACAGTAGCTCTCTGCAAATCAGGGACACTCCATTAGGAGGAATCTGAATGCTCAGGTTGCTGGGGGCTCAGCGTATCTGGTCTCAGGTCTCTGGCTCACATGCGTGGATCTCACACATTCACACAGAGGAGCTGTGCATGCCTGCGTGCCTCTGACACACACCACAGACGCAGGCATCGAGTGAATTCCATCATGGGGGAGTCTGCTCAGGTTCAGCGGATGTCTATATTCAGCCCCGCAGATGAGATCAGAACTTTCTTTACCAAATTAACAAATGCAGAGTGGTGGATAAATTTCATATTTGACATGGTCTCCTGGGAGATTTCTCAGCATTTTAATATGAAATGAGGAGCAAGAAAATCTCCACGGTCCACCCAATTTGTCTTTGTGTCCCTGCCAAAGCACGTGATAATATCCATTCCTGGCGAATTAATGGCCCCGTTTGCTTTATTGTGCAGAGAGAAGTGAGATGCCTCTCAGGCAATCTCCCAGGCTGCAGAGGGCTGGGCCACCATGCACATGTCAATGGGCACTGGGGTTTACTGCAAACATCACCAGACTCCCAGCCCTGTGGAGAACACATGCCACCTTGGCCCTAACTATCTGTAGCCCCAGCCCTGGGGGCCCTGGATCACTTATAGGGTCTCCCTGCAATGTGATGTGTGAAAGAAAAACCTTGACCCCTGCTGTGCACACAGACACCAACCCCAGGGGTGAGTGCTCGCCTGCTCTAGGCTGGCTGCCTTGCTGAGATGCTGGCAGGTTTCCCCTGTAGGAAAGGACTCATATGGAGCCAGAGCTTCTGCAACTGGGGCGCTCCTAATTTCCAAAGTGACAGGTTCATCAGGGGGGCTTTTTTAGGAGACAGGGTGGTTAGGGCAGGTGCCTTGTGCCCTACCCCCACTTCATGAGAGGTGAGCTGAACACCAGGGGCAGCTTGATAGGGCTCTGGGCTCTTGTCCTGCACCTGACCAGAACCTGGTGCTCTGGGAAGGCGATGTGAAGGGGACACGTGCAGGAGAGACCCGCAGGGAGAGTTGGAAGAGACATGTGGATGAGAGACCCATGGGGAGGCTACCATGGTGGCCGCTACCTGGTAGGGTGTCTTCTCCTGACCCAGCTTTCTGGTTCCTGCTTCAGGACCCCCTTCCCAGGGCTCCCCAACAGAAGGGGTCCAAGCCTTGTGGCAGGTTTTCAGGTCTCTCCAGCCCTACTTCAGGCCAACCCTGTGTGGGTGACATTTGCCTTGAAGGAGGTGAGTAATTTGTGGTGTTTGGTTGGGAAGGTCTTATCAGGAACTTTCCTCTCTATGCACACTAATCCTATTAATGTTCTTGCAACTGGGAGTATAGAGGCTTCCTTTGTCTTTATGTGGCAGATGACAGGACCCTGATTCGGAGCATGCAGCCTGGAAGTCCCCAGGAAGCGGTCTCTTGCAAACAGACTCAGCAGCAGGGGTCAGGCTGACCCCTCTGTGTGCTCTCAGGGCTGGCACTGAGGGGGCTGCTGCTGGGCTGACTGTTTCTGGATGAGGCACTGATTTAAATTTAAAAAAAGGTGGATTTTTTTCAAGTCTTGTTCCACCCCCAATGTAAGAGGCCATCTCTTCCCTTGACCCTTTTTCCAGATTGTGTATTTGTTCATTCCCTAAGTGACAATCATGTGAAAATACACATTAATAGGCCTTTTTCTCTCTAATGTCAGATGGCCTACTTGATCATCACTTTTCCAGCTCAACCAGAAGTGAGCAAGTCCTGCTTTCCCGGCATCATCAGGAGACTCCATCCCACCTCACGGGTTCGGGGGTACCGGGTGGTGAACAAATCGATGGCCTCACCTGGTGGGTATGGCAGCGCGTGGGGGTGCTGAGGAGAAGGGTCCCTCCTCTCATTTCTGATTGTGGGGGAGGCCAGGAGAAAGGGGTCTGCCTGAGGTTAACTTTGTGCCTGCCTTTTGACACCCCAGGATGCCTCTAATTACTTAAAAGATGTACTAAATTGCCAGCTGCAGTTGCAGCCAGAATAGATTTTAATTTGCTCTGAGAGGAAGCTGGCAGTTGTGCTGGAAATGCATTAGGCCAGCTCGTCAGAAACGGCCAGGAGACAGGTCTTTAAAATGACAATCGCTGGTATTAATCTCAGGCCTTGTCTCCAGAGACTCGCACCAGCCTGCCTTAATGGTGGTACTGCTGCTGTGAGAAGCCTGGGGGGAGGGGTGCAGACCCCACAGCCTAGACTTGTGATGGACACACTGGGCCCAGCAGGTGCGGCTGCAGGCTGCAGCAGGCTCTGCGCCCCTCACTGGGGGTTCACCCACCCAGCTCTCTGCATGGGGAGCTGCTGTCTTTGCAGGGCAGCATGAATATTCATGAGCTCCAGTTGCTTGCCTTGGAGCCCTGTCCCCTGGGTGCCATTTCTGTCCACAGCTTCCAGGCTTTTAGCTCCAACTGGAATAAGCTTTGATTCCTTTTTTGAGGTAACACTATTTTAGAAAAAGCCCCTGTGCTTAAAGGACATGTGCAGGGGTCTGAGAAACGGGAGCCCTTGGATCTGCGCAGAGGATGGTGTCTGGCTCGGGAACAAAGGGCCATAAATGCAGCTCAGACAGAACCGCCTCCGCCCCTCGAGGGTACTTCAGACTTAGTGATCAGGCCCTGACATCTGCCAGAGGAGTTCTGCTGTCAGGCCTGCCCAGGGAGCCAGCCTCACTGTCTGCAAGCCTTAATGTGCAATTACTTACAGGGTATTTAGTGCAGGACAGAGACAGCGAGGACACTCACACTTCAGGCACTTTGAAGGGGCCTTGCAAGCAGGGGAGCCCTGGCAGTCCTGCTCCTGGGGTGCGCACAGCTCAGACAGCCTCCTCAGCCCGGTGGAGCAGAGAGGCCGTGAGGCAGGGCATGAGTCCACCTTCCCCCACCCCAGAAGCCCCCAGAGTGCCCTTCTGGAGCTGGCCTGGACTGAAAGGGGGCACAAAACATCCACCATCAGAAGGTCTGGGGCCAGCGTTTGTGAGAACTGTTCACTGGAACTAAAGCCCCAGTGAAGTAGACAAAGCAAGGCCATCTAAGCAAGGATTCAAACCCAGAAGCAAAGGGATGGACTTGACCTTGGAGAACTGTCCCCACACCTGGGTGTATTCTCCAGGTCCCTGGAGGGACTATTAGAAACAGAAGACTCTCCCCTCGAGGTTGTCATATGACAGGCTGGGGAAGGGCTGGGTCTGTGCTCTTGGGTCAGATGCCTGGGGCGCTAGACCTCGGGGTCTGAGGACTGCTTGAGAAGGATGATCTGGAAAGACAAGAATGCAGGAGTGGCAGGAAGCTGCGGGGAGCGGCTGTGCAAGGTCCATGAGGGGATGATAGCTTGGCCCAAGAATCCCTGATTTTGGAAAGTCTTGATGAATCACACCAGACCTTTGAATCAGGTCCAGAGAATGTTTTGAAAACTCAGGAACATTTCTGGGTCATGGAGGCCACGCTGTGCTCATTATTTTAGCTGTGGGAATTTGGTTTCTGCCCGCACACGATGATGAAAACATACAGGAACTTAATGCTTAGCGTCCTGCAACTTCTCTTCAACGTAAAATTGTGAAAGTGTTTTGACGTTTGTTCTGGACACATTCACACCCGCTATCAATAATAACTATTAATTATGTAGGAGAGGAAAATCCCAAAGACTCCCGAGGAAGGATTGTGTTGGAATGGCCGCTTTTTTTGACAACAGAAAACCCAGATGCCAAGAAAGCAAAAACCAGCTTTACTGAGCTGTCATATTCCCAAGTGGGCTCAGCATCCAGAGTCTGGTGAGGCTCCCTTAAGCCTCCCACAACCCTGAGCTGACCCTCACTATGGAAAGCAGTCTCCCTCCACTTAAATAAAACATCACTGAACTACCCACTTCTTGATAACCCCTAATCCAGAACTCCAACCCACCTTTCTAAGCCCTCCCCCAGAACCACCTAGGAGAGGTAAGAAGCCCTGTTCAGCTTCCTCTGATGGGATAGTCACTCAGCAAGTTCCAGAACCTTCAATGCACGTCCTGGGGCCTCTGACCCATGGGCTTGAACAAGAGCAGGTGTTTGTCCTTGACTCAGGAGCCACAGCATCTCTGAAACCTGGCGGAATTTCCACAGGTTTGAGACCAACTTGCTTATGAAGAGAAATTGGGGGTTATGCTAACTGTGGGTCACAACACTGCAAGGGGCCCTCTGGGCTGATGTCACTCTGGTTCCTGAGTGAGAGGGTAAACATGACTCAGGGCCTCCCAGCACGTGCTGCCCTGTGTTCTGCCCTTCCCACCCTGGATGTTGTCAAGGAGCAAGGCCAAGGCTCGAACGGCAATTGCATCCTGGGTCAGACCAGTCAGTGTGAGCTCAGAAGACATATCAACAACCACCTCTGACCAGATCTCAATGTGGGTTCAAAACATTAAGGAGTTTTCCTTCACATTGTCTCTGTGTGAAGAGTTGCTTTGTTAACTGTCTGCCCAAACTGGGGTCTTGTGAAGCTCTCAGTTTGGAAAGTTCTAGAGACCCATGGCTGGGGAAGCCTGGGCCACACTGACCATGGCACAGGGGCCCTCAGGCATCCAGGACTTTGTGGACTTATGTTACTTGATGGCTGATCCCCCTGGGCACCCTATTTCATAAAAGACGAGCTGGAGTGACAGTGGCCACTTTGGGAGAAATTTGATAAGAACATGATAGTGTGAGAGAAACTGAAGCAAAACTCAAAAACACTGTCTCAAGCATCCTGTGGTTAGATTCTTTGACAGAGATGCTATCACTCCCAGTGCAACTTGACCTAGACTTGCTCCAGAAAGACTCATCCAAGGCCCATCAAGGTGTGCCTCACGTGCAGCTGCTCTTTCCTTCTGACTTACACACTCACTTCCCCTTCCATCTCCTTCAGCATTCAGATGATCCCACCACAGAATCACAACCCCATGAGAAACAGCACCCACACGCTCCCTCATCCACAGCTGCACACACGTCCGTCTCCATCCCTAGGCCACAGCTGAGGAGTCCAGGTTTCAGGACTCCATGGAGGGGAAACCTAAAAAATCCAAACCTGTCTTGGACAACAGCTTTCCCTGATGCCACCAATGAGACCTTGCTTTGGTGTGACCAGGAAACATACGCACTTGGCTTAGGACAGCAGCTCCCTCACCTGAGGGAAGGGTCAAGGTTATGAAGAAGCTAACTAAGGGAGAGACCATGGGGCTAAGACCAGCGCCCCAGTTGCTATGATGAACCAGCATCCTGCCTGGGGGTGCAAGGAGGGATAGAGACTGGAAACCGCAGATGTGCCTGGGCCCTTTTGCCCCATGGCACAGCGGAAGGGCAACTGCAGCAGCGCAATTAAGATGAGAAATGTCACCAAGGACCAGGTCCCTTCAGAAAGAAGCATAGAAGCAAGTACAAGGGACCCCAGAATGGGGAGGGAGAGAGAAGTGGACAAATGGCAGGAAAGGCTAAGACCTCAGGACAGCAGGAAGCACAGCCTCTGCCACAGAACTCTCTCCTCTGAGCTATTTCATGTTGTGGTAACAGGGGCTCGCACACCATCCCAGGGCCATGAAGTGCAGTCACTTCGTCATTTAGCCACCACTGTCGTCCACCCCCAGAACTCTTTTCATCATCCTAAACTGAAACCCCATGCCTAATAAATGATAACTCCTCATTTCCTTGGCAACTGCCATTCTGCCTCTCGTCTCCATGAATGTGGCTTGTAGTTGCCTCATGAAAGTGGGATCACAGTCTTTTTGAGGTGAAGGTGCTCCATCTATGCTGTCACTCGTGGCAGGATTTCCTTCCTTCTTAAGGCTTTTCCTGTCCCTTTTAAGACCAAACATCATTCAGTCTTAAAAATTGTATGCACAAGATCACATTTTGATTAGCTGAAGCTTGGTCAGTGGATGTTCATCAGGTAGTTACAGGGCAGTTATTTCTCAAAAAAAGGTACCCAGAGGCCCTCCCTGGTGGTGCAAGGGGTTGAGCGCCTTACTGTGGGGCTTCCGTAGCCACTGCAGAATGAGTTAGATCTCTGGCTAGGGAGAGGACCCACATGGCGCAGCAGACCTCTCCTGCCTTGCCTGCTGCTCCCCTCAGCAGTGGATTTCAGTTGATCTGCCTGTTCTGCTCCCTACTCTGTCTCTGGTGAATTCTCTCACCTCCTATGACTCTGGCTGGTACCCCAGCTCTTGTATGCATAAACAAATTTTTAAAAATCTTTTTAAAAAAGAAAAAGCTATCAAGAAACTTTTCAGATGACTAGATTGGCCAGGCCCTCCCCCGAGTTTTCAGTCTCTTGACTCCAGTGAGCCTGGGTCTCAGTTCAAGACCAGCTAAAAGCCAGTTCAAGGCCAGTCATTTCTATGAAAGCTGGCCTTGGATCAGTGGCTGATAGGCATTTGCTCTGTCTATGGAAGCCTCGGGGAGGGTCCAATGAGATTTGTGTAATCTGGGAAACTGAAGTCACTCTGACCTTGGCTTCATTCTAACCAACCAAATCTCAGAGACAGTAGAATATTTAATGTTCATGATGGCAGCTTTTACTGCTGTTTCTGAATTTGTGATATAGATGCAACCTTGAGATTTACATTTATCATAAATTTATGGGCTGAGCAGTCACTGGGGTACTTTTGGTTGTGTTGTAATCGCTCACCAGTTGATATTTCACGTCTAATTAGCTTGGATTCTGTCTGAGGCTGTAGATGCCTCTGTGCCATCCCAGTTACTGAAATTTTTTTTTTATTCTGTGCAGCTACATTTTAGTATGAAAAGGTCATTTGATAAAATGGGTGATCTTAATAAGTTCTGTTCAACTTCCTATTTTATCATCTTTGAAATATCGTAGGTGTGAATGCCAAGAAAACTCTTAATGTTGATGATTGTGATGATTTACATTTTAAATTATGATGCTCTTAATTTTGGAAAACTTACTTGACATATTCATAGTATGGGCATTTTTAAGAATACTAGGAATTCTAAGTAAATTGTTAAATTTCTACCCATTCATTTGTCTCCTACTAAATCACTGTAGCAAAACAGAAGTTGATGCTATTTTCATCCTGGCTTTCCCTGTTATAGACAGAGTTGTGCCCCTTACCCCAAATTCACGTGTTGAAACCTTCACCATCAATGTGATTGTATTGGGAGATGGGGCTTCAGGGAGGTGATTCAGTTTCCATGAAGTTATAAAGTGGGTCTTAATATCCACAAGACTTGTGTCCTCCTAAGAAGAGGAAGAGACACCAGATTGCCTCTCCAGGACCTCGCAAGGACAGCAAGAAAGAGCATCTGGGTACCAGATTCTCCCCGGGGACCAGTCCTGGGGACCCCCTGACTTGTCTCCAGGATGTGAAAAGCAGAGGTCTGTAGTTTGACCGCAGCCTGTGGTTTTCTGTGTGGGTGCCTGAACTGATGAGGTCCCACCACTCCCAAGACGTGCATTCTTGGGCACAGACACTCATCCAACATCGCAGCCCAGCACATTGGTGTGACAGCAGGTAGGTGAGAAATGTATGCTTTTTGCACAGACACTTGTTCAGGAAGTGCTTGTGTGAAATGATGCAGGTAGATTAGCACCATATCTTGAAGATGAACAGATATCAGGCTCCCCTTTTACAGGCTTTGCCCCCAAAGGCTGTGAGTATGAGTCTCAAGTATTCATAATTGATGCGTCGCATTTCTGGGCAGGAAACCAGAGAACACACAAAAGGCTAATTTTGCAACAGAATTTCTTTCCGAGCTCAACCTTTTTAAGGATAGCAATTCCACTAGTGTTCTGGTCAGTCAACCTCTTATGAGAGCAAGTCCAACTGATCAGGTCAATGCAGAGGTCGTCAGAGGTCCTGACTCCAACTGCACCTGCCCCCCTCCAAGAGCCCAGCCCATGACCCTCCTCCTTCCTGAACAGCCCCAAAGCAGAGTCACTCTGGCCCAGTATTAGTTGTGATATAGTCTCTCTTCATGCCTCACTTCCATGGAAATCCTGTAGGCGGCGCTGGTCCATCCACTCTTGGCCCCTGTCCAGAACTCCCTCCCAGAGAACTGAGTGTAACACCAAGATGCTGAATTCACAACCACCCGCAAGCCTCACAAAGTGAAATATGGCCATGAGCATGAGTCGCCTCGGTCTCTGGGGAGCTATGCAACACGAGGTATGACCGGGCATGTAAGGGTTGTGGGGTGTAATGACTGATGCATAAACGTACTCTTGACTTACACATCACAAGGTATGACCAGGAACGCCCAGGATGCTGAGGATGGATGTATGACAAGGACCCCAGAAACTGAGTAGTGGAAAGCCTTGTTGGCAAGATTGAAACCATGGCTGGGGACCTAGGGCTTGATCTCAATTACGATACCGAGTATTGTAGATGAGAAGAGCCTGGATGGGAGACTCGGGGCCCTTGATATTACAGATGACAGAGCATGTTTTCTAGCTTCACCCTCCCTTTTCTTTTTGTCCTCCTTTCCCTCACAACTGATGCAGTATGGCTATTCTAGCAATAAAAAGGTCTGGATCTCGCTCTCTGGCAGCAGTCTGCAGCCTGCAGCATGCTCCACAGTCCCGTTTGTCAGTGCGATATTGTCAACACAACAGCCCAGGGCTTTGCTTATCCCACTCTGCCATGTACTGCGCTGTGATTAATGTTGGGGGACACATTAAAAGGTAACAGCGACTCACCCTGGCTTCTTCAGGCCATGCCTTCGGATCAAAGGAGAAGAGTCCTTCACAGAGTAGGCTCTGTGTGCCCTGCTTTTGTTACAGCTCTAAACTGAACAATGGGGTTTTTTCTAGAATTTCTTTGTCTACTCAGACCCAGAAAAATGGTAAATACACCATCATTTTGCTGGAGCTGTGAACTCTGTTCTTACCCAGCACACCTGGTGCTTTTCCTTTCTGGAGTCTGCAAACAGCAATCCCCATATCCTGTCTGGGGCTGAGGGCACTCCATGGGCACACAGCTCGGGGCTGCAACATCTTACCTAGAACTGGGTTCCCAGCAAACATGTTCATCCTCCTGGCTTCACATCTCATGCTCAAATAGTCCCTGTCATTTTAGTGGAAATGAGCTTGACAGTTTTTCATATATGTTACTTAGTTTGTTCCTCATCCCATATTCATCATCCCACCACTTCTACAAAGGAAGAGGCTCAGTTCCTATCTGGTGGCAGAAGGGACTCAAACCTGCACCCTCAAATTCTAACTCCAGCAATTTCAATTCCATGTCTTGAATTCTTTATAAGTAGTAGAATCAGCAATGGCACATATTCTTATGGGACCAAGATTTTCTTCCTGAGAAGAGAAATCACAAACTTTGCAGAAAAATAGAATTTTCTTCCACTACACTTGAATTAAGATGATGAAGGCCATCTCTCTGGGTGTGGGCTGGCCATGTGTATGTCTTCTGTGGTGAGATGCTTATTCAGGCCCTCTGCGTAGCTTTTGAATAAGATTGCGTGTTTCTCTGTTGTTTTTTTTTCCAGTTACATGAATTATTTATAGATTTTGGATATTAATCCCTTGTTTGGTATGTGGATTGCCAATTCTTCTCCCATTTAGTAGGTTTTTTTTTTTTTTGTTTTACTGATCATTTCTTTCACTGAAAAGATTTTAGTTTACTGTAGTCCCATTTGTTTATTTTTGTTTTTGATTTCCTTGCTGTTATAATGAAGGAAATGAAAATTAAATCCACATTGAGATTTAACTTCATGCCTGTTAGAATGACTATTATCAAAAACACAAGAAACACAAGTGTTGGCAAGGATGTGGAAAAAAGGAATCCTTAGATGCTGCTGGTTTATAAATTGGTGTGACCCCTATGGAAAATAGTGTGAAAGTTACTCAAAAATTGAAAATAGAATTATCATGTGATCCAGAAATTCCACTCCTTCTATTTATTCAATGAATACAAAGCACAAATATGATGGCATAATTGCACCCCTATCTTCACTGCAGCACTGTTTACAATAGCTGGGATCTGGAATCAACCTAAGTGCAACCCATGGGTGAGTAGGTGAAAAGGATTATGTGGTGTATGTATTTGGAAAGGAATACTACACAGCTGTTAAAATAGCCAAGGTTTTGCCATCTGGGACAACGTGAACACAACTTGCAGACATGATGCTCAGTAGAATAAGTCACACCAGAGGTAGACAAATACTCTATCATTTCATTCCTCTGGAGTATAAGGGAACAAGGAGCTAAATACAACAAAATGAAATTTTATTTATTTTTATTTTAGATATATTTACATTATTTTTCATTTTTGTACCTTGTATATTTCTCATCCCCGTGAAATTCCCATCACTAATTCACCTATGTACCATCACCATAATCCCTTGTGCTTTTCCCACCCATTTTGTTCCTTCTTCCTCCTCCTCCCCTTGGGAATATCTCTCTCTAGTTTATAGTTGTCTGTTGATTTTGATTTTTAATTTATTGTAACTGATTTTTTTCCCTTAGTCCCTTATTTTTTTCCTCTACATTCCTCCTATAAGTGACACCATCTAGTATTTTTCCTTTTCTTTCTGGTTTATTTCACTCAGCATAATCCCTTCTAGCTCCATCCATGTTGCTGTAAATTGCATGAGTTTATTTTTTTGATTGCTGTGTAATATTCCATGGTGTATATATACTGCATCTTCTTAACCCAGTCATTTAATTTTGAACAAAATGAACCTTTAGGTCAAACAGCAAAATAGTGGTCAGTGGAGAGGAAAGGCATAGCAGATAGGAGGAACAGGTGGCTGGATAGAGGAAGAAGGGTTGATTGGACGGTGGTGGGTGGAAACCAGGGCTTTAGGGGCAGGTGTGATGTGATGTATTCATTTTTTAAGGTGCAAAAATGTCATCCCAAGATGACTGTGTTGTAAACCAGTGTTACTAGAAAAAAAAAGATGACCGCAATAATGATTGTCATGATGAGGATTTAAGGGTTTGATCTGGGAAGTGTCTAAAAAGTACTTGTTTGTGGAAGAATATGTGTCTGTATCCTCCTACAAACCTCTCCTAGAGATCTAGCCATCAAGATGCAAGCAGGCCGGGCCACATGACACTCCTGGCCCTGGGTATCCGAGCACCTGTTCCCAGTACAACTGGGAGAACTTCTCCTCCGGGACTTGGTGATGAAGAGTGTCGAGATCCCAGGTGGGATTTATCAAATTACATTTGTTTGGTAGAAAGCATTATTTTATTTCCTCGTGGCATGATGAATAAGAAATGAGATCTTTCATATTTCGATTTATAGGAATAAAATTACTGAGACCCGGTGGCTACTCGTCATTTAAAAACTTTTGAAACAGAATCCCGAAGTTAACGACTACCTGTTTCTGATATTGTGTCTTTATAAGGCTTCATAAATATCCTTTTCATATTGCAAAATGCAGATTTTTTTTTCCTACAGAAACTGGAAATGAAAAACCTCACGCTTAGAACTCTGAAAATGAAAGTCCCTTCACCAGACTCCCCTGATACAACTGGCTAGAGGCTTCTTCGGGTGTCTCAGAATTTTAATGGCCCCTCTTTCAAAAAGGTCTCTTTTATATCACCCACTGAGTGTGAGTGTTTGTTTTGAAGCTCTCACCCACACCCACTAATCAGAATAATAGCCACCTATCTCTGTCTGGCAGCTCCAGGCTTGGGGTCTGTCCCCAGAGCTCCTGCAGACTTTGAGCTCTCCCCAGAAAGGGCCTGCGTGCCTGGGAGCCACCAGCCTGTCTGCATTTTCCTTTCTAAAATGATGGAGCTGGAAAATTTATTTGAGAAGGCAAAGAAACAAATTTGGCATATGATTCTGTAACAGAACATCAGATTGGGCTCGGAGGGAAGAAACTAGAAAGGGATAAAGGGACAAAGAAGCACCTTTGTTTTAAATAAACCTTGCATTCTTAAAAATTAAGTTTCCCTTCCTTCCTCTCATCTTTTTAGGGCTCCTCGGGTGTTGGTGTTGGGGAGATACAGATGGTCTCTGGAAGGATGGGGGTGGAGGTGGGTTCTGGGCCTCCCTCCTCAAGGTGGGCCCTGCCCCATTACCCCAGAAAAGTTGCAGGGATGAGGGGAGCCAGGAGCTGTGGAGCAAAGCTGTTCATGGAAATATGATCTCCATTGTTCCATCCCCCCATTTCAATGCCTGACCTGTCTCTTACCAGGGAGTGCAATTATCTTGACAAAATAAAATATGCATGACAATGGACTTGAGAGCCCTCCAGCTGGTGTGAATGGCCAGTTACATTTGTGCCTTAATTTAAATCAATCCAATAAAAATAAAATGCTTCTCAGCACCAAAGTCCTTTCTAATTTTAATAGTTGATTCTAGAAAGCTATGAGGGGTGATATGTGGTGTAAATTATATATACAGACATATAATTATATATACTTATTTTAAAGATGTAACTCCAAATATATATAATCAAATTATATATTTTACTGCACTAGCACTTGACTACTTTGTAAATTTATTTTGAATGGTTTTATTCTAAGTATTTAAGACATTCACTCTTTGAATTTTGTTGACACGGAACCACTACATTGATTTCATAATATCATTGGATAAAGAATCCGTTCAGTGAAGAAAAGTGTTAGCCCAGCCAAATTATAACCTCTGGGTTATAATTATAACTGGAACTTCAATGCTGGAAATTAGCTGAATTGTCAAACCAAGTTTCACTTTGAACCAAGGAGGAACTAAGAAAACAACTCAGATTTCTGCTAGATACAAAACACTACTTTCACTGAGTCATTGTTATGATAATCTAGTGTTCACTTAGAATTCAGGAAATGAATTAGGATGATGGACAGCGAGCTGTTGCGTGGACATGGCATGCCGACGTCCAGGGCACCAGGAACTGGAGTACCCAGTGGAATGATGCCTGCTGCCCCAAGGGGAAAGGCCCATGAGAAATGACAGGACCAGCAACAGTGGGACCTTTCTCTCCTGCATGGGTGGTTCTTGTGAAGAGTCTTTGTTATTTTGAATATTACAGAAAAACACTTGATCAGTATTAATGATGAAGGATAAGGGTAGAAAAATTGGAAAGGAGGTGTGCCAAAAGCTGGAGGTGGGGTAGGTGGGATTAACAGCCATTAACCAAGCTATAGGAACAAAGATCCTTAGGCACCAATGCCTAGGTCACAAAGCACCAGACCCAAGCTATAGGGGATGTCAGGAACACGAACACACAACTGAAGGTGAAGATATGGAGACTGAAGGCCTTTGTAGGAATCTGCCCCCTTTCAAATTCTACATAGTTATTCAAAGTCAACAACAAGCAAATTACTCCATGAAGGAGTGAGCACCCCAACACCCTAAAGAGAAAACGACTGTATCAGTGCAGTCTCTGCATTGGCTTGGGGCAGCAGTCTTTCTGCCCACCTGTGACTATGCAGGTGCTCCTTTTCCCAGCTCTGTCCCTCTGCAGGGCAGCAGCCTCCTGCCTGCCTGTGACCTGCACCAAGCCTGGGCTTCTCTTCACTGACCTCCCTCAGCAGAGGCAGCTTCCTCAAGGCCGCTGCCTGCAACTATGCAGGTCTCTCTCAGCAAACCTGAGAGAGGTTCTTCCTGCCTGCCGTGTCTATGCAAGTGTCCGTTACTCTTCTTTCCCTTTTATAATAAATCTGCCCTTTTGGTTATAACTAACGTCTCTGTCTCATGGAGAAACTCACCTGGGAACTCACTGGTGCTGGTGAAAGGGGAGCTCTTGGAAACCTTTCCCAGAGAGAATCCAAGAACCCCACTTTACAAACCCAACAACTTCAAAGTAACATCATCGTGATGAAGTTTCTATTGGTGCCTTATAGAAAATTTGGAAGTGAAAATTCATTTCCCCACATTTCACTTTCCTGGACCAGCCACTGGTGATGATTTGAGGGTTTGGTTCATTTCTTAAAAGAGCATTCTAGGGAAAAGGAAGAGCATGCGCATCACATGACCAGCACACACAGGGAGATTTGCATGAATCATAAAGTAGGATTTTATTTTCCCTCTCAGTCTGATCATCTTTTCACATGATGCTCATCTACATAGTGGTCGTTTTATCTTTCAGATAAAGTAGGAAGTTATCAAACTTAAATTTTCCAAATCGCCATGACATTTCTCTGCTCTGTGGTAATGTGTAGGGTAAGTGGAAATTATCAGGTTTTTCTGCCCTCCCGCCATTAGTATCAATGGCAGACCCTGTGGTCCTGCACGCATGCATGATGGCGGCCCCTGGAGTGGGTGCGGGCCTGTGTAGGTGGGTGCACCTGGGCTGAGACACAGGGCCTATAAGAGTGGTGTCATGAGAATACCAACAGCAGAAGAAGCAGCAGACAAGCAGAGACCAGAGAGGCCAAGAGAGTGGAGATTCGCCTGGGGCTAGGACGCCTGCCGCCCTCCTGGCACCCTGGCTGTCCCTGCCTGCGTGTACCTGTTCGCCTCTCATGTAAAGAGCAATAAAAGCCTAAAAAATCCGCTGAGAGCTCCAGGACTTCTCCTTGACCTGTCTGCCTAGATCATAGAGAACCTTCCCCATTATCTCCTGTCCCTACATAGTGGTTATTCTTGTCATAAGAAGGGTAAGTTCTTTTTTCTTTCTGAAATTTCGATAACACTTAACATGGATTTTCTAATGCTTTTCCTTTCCATATAAATTTCATAATCAGCTTGTTTAATTTCCTAAAAAGTATCTGCCACCCAGGGAGTTACCCTATCAATGGCAGCGGGTTGGAGGGAGACATGACCACAGGCTGCACACCCACCCCCTCCACAGCTTCCTGTTCCTCCCACAGTCTCCAAAAAGCATCACAAATCCACACATACTGGAGGATTCTTTGTTTTATGTTGAGGGAACTGTACAGAATTTGCGAATTGCTTATTCCAGGACACAGAAAAGTCATTGTTGATAGTCTCCATAACTGCTGCTGCTTTTCTCCATGCCTCCTTACTTGGCCGCTTCCCTCAACTTTATTTACATGTTCATCGAAGTGGTTAGGATGTTCCGGTCAGTGGTGACTGTCACTGGAGAGCGGAAGTCCTGGGCCTGCACGTGGCTGTGAGGAGATAAGACTGTCTCTAGGGGCACAGGATTCTCCCTGAATAAATCCAGAGAAGTCTCCTCTAGTGCTACTTTGGGGTCTTTTTGAAGGGAGGTGGAGTTCTACTATTTCAGCATCTGAGCTAATCATATGCACATAAATTTTCTATTTGAATATGCTAATGTAATTAATTCCATTAATAGAGTGTCTAACCTTCTAATAACCTTGAAGGTAAGTGTTGCTATACCTGCTCCTGCAGACTCTCCTAGATGCTGCATCATCGACTGTCCTGTGACAGCAGTGACCGGTGGCAGAGTGGGACCCAGCAGGTGGCAGTGTCGGGTCCAAAGGTCATGACCAACCCCAACCTCAAGCTTGGGTTAAGTGCTCTGCTAGCTCTTGTCCAGCCCTGGCACCTGTGACTTCTGGGGTGGGAAGAACTCAGGCAATCTCTGTGTCCCACCAGTTTGTGTGGTGCAGTATGGGCATAGCACTGCTTAGGGCCTAGGAGTCCTGGGCTACATGCAGCTTGGGGAGTCCTCCTGTCCTGAGAAGATCACCTGCAATTGTCCTGTCCCTAATACAGAACCCTCAGGGGTGCCTATGGAATTCACCCCACAATGGGGGCCAAGAGGGAAGGAAACAGGGGCTGCATCCCCTTGGGCCATGGAGCTGCTTGTTTCACCATCCTGGCAGGTGACTGTGTCCTGCTAAGCTGTGGTCGATGCACTTTGTTCTCTGTCCACAGACTTTGCGACCCCTGCCCCTCCCTGTTCCTGGGCCCTCATCCTCCATCTGTCCTTCACCACAACAGGCAGCCCAAGCCCGACTTCCTGTGTGTCCCCAAAGGGAAGGCTCAGCTCTGTCTACCAATGTACTACCCTCTCCCCTTACCCAAGGGGCATGGCTTTCTTCCTAAAATGAGGCCATGTTGTGATGTCTTACAACCTGAGAGTGACAGAGGTGGGAGCAGTGGGTGTCAGTGAGCATCCCATGTCTGTGTCTCAGTGCCTAGCCTTTGGTGAACGATACAAGCCCCTCTCTCTAGGATTGAAAACCCTCACTACATAAAACCAGGACACCTCAGGCTGCAGTATAGGCATGACCCCTACAGCCAGAGCAAGCAAGGAAGGCCAGAACATATACTTTTGTAAGCACACACTTGTACTCATGTGACACATGATTATACATGAAACATACAATAATTCACATGTTCAGATACACACTCATGCACACATGCATCTGCAACACATGCACACAATCATGCACACATGTACACACACAAACATTTGCAATAAATAGGCACCTGCATGCATACACTTGTGCACACATGCAACAAGCAATGTGCATGTTCACAATGAACATGTGCACATGTGTGAGTACATGTATGGGCTCAAGTGTGCGTGCTCATGTATGGGCACACACTTACCCCATGCACATGCATGTACACTCACACCTACATGTACACACATACACAGGCACACAAGCACAAGCGCACACAGTAAATAGCAAGTTACTCTAAGCTCAGGAGCTGAATGGTATTTAGAGTCCCTTTATTTGTCATATTAATTTCTGAAATGTTGACAGGCTGTGTTGGTGGCCCTCTCATCTCCTCACTTGATTTTTATTTATTGCCTTTCTGCCCGGTTGCTTTTTTCCAGAGGTGGTGCATTTGCCTTTAGATCCCTCATCACATTCATTATCCCACCAGCCAGCAGCACACACCCCATGGCCCCAACCAGGTGCTGTGCTGATGCCAGGGAGAAGTGGGGACAGATTCGCTGACACAGTGTTATTTAATTATTTCCTTGGCCTTTTGCAACACAAGACAGGAAGCCCCACACAGGCTTTAGCCAGTACATGGAGTTGCTGTGCCCTGGCCCTCCCTGCCTCTCTGATGTCTGTGCATGGGACTTCTCCAGAAACTGCAAGTCCTCAGAGCCAGGAGCCCTGGATGAGAATGCCTACTGTACAGGCAGTGCCCACCTGCCCCGCCCCAGGGCTCCTCTCTGACACTGAGGTGCTCAGCCCCTACTGTGACACCTGACTTTCAAAGTAGAGCTGAACCTTGGACAGAAAGATTCCCATTTTGCTGACGTTGGCTTTACCAGCAAGATGATGCGTCTCTCTGAGCCCCATCCCCTCTCTGGATTCTTAGAGTTATAAGTGGCACCATGGGGATTCTCAAAGCCCCAGACCCAGTACTGAGCTAACGCTTACCCCGCTGCCAGTGTGCTGCTCCTGCCCCACCTCAGCCCTACCACCGTGACTGTCCATCCTCGTACTGCCTCAAGTCTGCAGGCAAAGCCCCATCTGGGCTGCCCTGGTCACATACACTCCTCACTCCTCCTCCAAGGCTGTGGGGCTGCCAGAGGTACCCCAGAATTATAGCTATTCACCCACTAATTGGCCCACCCTAGGGTGGAGATTCCTACATGGGGTGGGGCAGCAAAGGAAGGACGTTGTAGGGTACCTGGAAGGAACTGGGACACCCCCCTAAGTGTGACATTGGGAGGCTCTCACCCAGAGCGAGCACCCTCATCTCAGTTTTTCCTTATTTATCTGCTCCCCACCCCCACTATGTGACTCTGCCCCCAGGAGCCCCAATCATCTCAGTGTGTGAAGATGGAGGTGCCCCCAGGTGAGCTCCCCATTGCTACCGAGGAAGCTCATCCTCCTCCAAACCCCATAGCCTGGTGGGTCCCCAAACCCTGTTGTCAGAGGATTCAGTGGGCTCCACACAGTTTACAAACATCTCTCATTCACATAAGTTTCCATACTCTGGGTGCATTTGGCTTTTCTTTCTTACACCCTCTGTGTACTCTTTAGAAAATGACACACTCTTGGTCCTGCTGTCTCCCCAACTCGATTTTTAAGTCCTGACCACATTCTATCTCTTCCTGCCGGGCATCTTGTGTGTGGGGCCAGCATCCCTGTGGGGAGCCATCATCTTGGTGGTGGGACCCCAGACAGGGTTTGCTGTGTCCACCACAGGGTACACCTGGGAAAAGGCACATCATGCTCTCATTTCATTCTGAAACTTGCCGCTGCAGAAAACACCTTTGGGTGCTGGGAGTGGGTTGAGTGTGAGGCGAACACTGGGGTTGGGGCCACTGGGCAGCTTGGTAACCTGCCCTACTTTTCTTTTTTTTTTTTTTCTTTTTAAAGTGATGCCATTTGAACTCTTACTAGCTTATCAAAGAATCATGAAGAGAAAACTCATGAAACAATACAACAAAAACAAAAAGACAAGAACAAATCAGAAATACTTTGTGGGGGAGAAGGGGATGGGATGAGGGCAGAAGAGCACAAGGGATGGTGTACTGGTGAAATGGTGTGGGAAACCCATGGGGACCACAATTGATGTCAAATATATGTAAATAAAGAAAAAGAAATCACAAAGACAAGGGCTACCAGAGCTGGAAGAGTCTTCATTTCTGTTCCTGAAGGGGCAGAAGTTGAGGAGGTGACCAGCGGCTCTCCCCACGGCCGGCTGCTGCTCCTGCACAGCTGTGGGTTGACGTTTGCAGGTTTCACAGCCCCAGTCGCTCAAGGACATCTGGCCAGCAAGAGGCCATGTGCTGGTGATGGCCCCACTGCAGCCTGGGCGGACGGCCAGGTGATCACCTTGACAGCGGTTTGGACAAAATCACCCGAGACCACATTCCAGAAGGATCCTGGCCATGGATTTGTCACATAGATGCAACAGCACAGAGAACCTGGTGACCTCCTTTCTGACTGGCTTGATTCAAGTTTCATCAAATACTCAAAAGGCCAAGCCTGGAGTTATAAAGGGGAAATGGTAAAACTAAAATTTAGACATTTCGAAGTTAACAGAGCTGGTCAGCTCTTAGCTGTAGTCCTTGTCATTTGTCTGCAGGAGAACTTGGAAGAGTGTCTTTGGTGTACGAGTTCCTTTTGTCCCGTGTCCCGAAAAAGTCATCACTACATGCTGTGGTGTTGGGCAGGCACGTGTATATGTGTGTGCATGTGTGTATGTAACATCTGGAGGCCCCATTGTGTTAGGTGCACTATCTAGAGAGTAGAAACATTTGGAGGAATGAAATAAATCCTCATCTTTATTTTTAAGTGTTTGTTGCTTTCTGAAAAAGATCTTTATTCCTGCAGTTCAAATTATTCCATTAATAAAATCTAGCTGTTAAAAAACAATTTCTGTTGGTAGAAAAAAATTACTCTATATGAGTCAGTTATTTCTCTACTTGCTCTAAAGTCACCTTGGGAAGGAAGATGATGGGGACTAAATTTTTCTCATTGTGAGAAAGATTGTCACATAGACCAGGATTCCTAGCTTTTGTGACCTTAAGGAAGGTCATAGAAATAGCAGGTCATAGAGACACTGATGAGATAGTGTCCCTGTAGGGTAAAGGTTGATCAGGTATTTCCACCCTCCCACCGCTGATGATGGACACCTGCGGTGCGGCGAGCATTCCAGGGTGGGCATGCGCAAGTGGGCGCACCTGTGTTGGACATGGGTATAAATGGGCAGCATCATGAGGATGCCAGAACTGCGAGGATTGACAGAGAGAACTGTGAGGACCGACCAACAGGACTGACAGTACTGGGGAGCAGCAGCAGCACAGAGAGAAAGTAGCCGAGAGGGTGAGATGCGCCGGGGGCTGGGAGACCTGCCAGCCTCCCGGCCCCCCAGCACCCCTGCCTGCCATGTACCTGGCCACCTCTACTAAATAAAGCATGAAAAGCCACCAAGGGTTCTAAGACTCTCCTTCCTTGACCCGTCTGCCCAGAACCATCCCGAACCCTGCTCCTGTGCTCCCGTCTTGCTGCTACAGTCCCCTTGCTCTGGTATTGCAGAGACTTGGAGAAATGGGGATACCCTGCTTGGGGAGCTGGCTGACACTGCCCCTTGCATTTCTGGGCCCTGTTTTCTGTACAGATGGAGAGTGACGGCCACTGGCCAATGGGCCTCCCAGTCCTGTGAGGACACGGTGTGTGGACACCAGCAGTCTCTGCCCATAGACCCGATCATCCTGGAAGAGGCAACAACCATGCAGGAGAATCACCAGCTTTGTTTCTTTTGTGTAAAAGCAGTGAGTTTAGCAGCTTAAGAAATGAGAGGTAGCCCCTGTTTAAGAAAGTCACTACTTTAAAAAATACCCCCACCCTCACCTTCCCATGCCTTTCACAGAACCTTGGGGTTCTCACTGCATTAATTACAGCACCAGTTAGGAAGCCATTGCAGGGAGAAATGCTGTAGCTGTGAGCTGGGGGATGAAGCCCCTTCCTTCTGAGAGGGGCTGCCCCTACGAGACAAGACCTGCCCCCACCCCAGCCAACCCTCGCCCTCCTCCCACACTCTTCACCACTGGCGCTGCACTAAGTCCAGAGCACCACGGTCAGGGTCAGGCCTGCCTTGACCTCCAGGACCAGTCCCAGGGAGGTCTCTGGGGACAGGCAAGTCTCTCATCACAGCAACTCAGTATGGGAGGGAAGGTGCCACCTACACAGTTGTGGCCAGACTGTGTAGGGTCTCTGTCGGGTCAGTGAAAAGTGTCAGGTTTTTCCGCCCTCCCATCATTTGTGTGAGGATGGACACCTGGTATCCTGCATGCATGCCGAAGTGGACATGCGCAAGTGGGTGCACCTGGGCTGAGACACAGGCATATAAGGGCGGCATCAGGAGGACGCCAGCAGGAGAAGACAGTGGAGAGAAAAAAGAAAGAGAAATGAAGCAGAGCAGCAGCAAAAGCAGCCCAGAGAGTGAAGATGTGCCGGAGGCTAGGAGACCTGTCAGCCTCCTGGCCCCGTAACCCCGGCCTGCCAGGTACCTGTTTGCCTGCGATGTAAATATCAATAAAAGCATAAAAAACCACCGAAGGCTGCAGGACTCCTCCTTGACCCATCTGCTCAGAATCATCGAGAACTTGCTCTGTGCCCTTACTGGCACTACACTGGGACTTGCTAGACCCAAGAGGCAAAGGTCTGTTTCTCTGAGCCCCCACCTCCAGTCTGCTCCTCCCTGCCATGCTCTTGGAATCTTTCCCTCTGTTGCCCAAGGGGTGTACCTGTTGCCTCCCAACTCATGGGAGTGTGTCCAAGCCCCGGCCAGCTCCCAGGGACTGTGGACCCTCAACTTGACCCCACTTGCGCACAGACTACTGTAGTGACCAGGCAGGGGTGGGCAGGGGTGTCAGAAAGCTTGGGGAGCAACACTGCCCCCAGCCCATGCAGATCTCTGCTCTCTTTCTCTGGAAGCCTCTCCCTGGCATCCTCTGGGGTCGTCTCGTGGCCTCACCTCTTCTGCAGCCACACTGTCTGTCCTCACTGGCGCCATGCTACTGCTTTTAGCCCCACCTCCAGGCATAGGCATGCACACTCATGCACCCCACACCCGTGCTCCAGGGGCCCACAATAAGGCATGTGCCCTGCGCCCACACGCCCAAGTGCCCTCTACATTAACACAATCAAGGCCACAGGCGATGGCCACAGAGACCAGTGGAGCAAAAAGCCTGATTAATTCACTTACCCTACAGGACCCCATCTGAGGGCCCCACCCCAGGTGCCCAACAGGCAACCACATCCCCTCCCTGACCTCTCCTTGTGCTTCTGCCCCTTCCTGGCACAGAGGTGGGAGATTCCCCACTCCACCTCACCCATCCCCAACCCCATCCCCACACACCACCAGACCCATCCGGGAACTGCCTGTCCCCACTGCCCCTGATGGTCCCCGCCTCCACACCTGGCACATGTCATCTCAAGGTCACTAAGCAGCACACGACCCGCATCACTGGAGAGGGCACAGCTGTGAAGCATGAAAACAGCAGGCGGGACCCACTGTGGGCATGATGCCAGCTCAGACTGACATAAGGCTCAGCCATCGCCATCCCGAGAGTCCAGGAGGTGGAAGATACAGAGCTGAAACTGAGTGCACATTGGGGGAATGTGACCTAGACTAGACGATCAGCCACAGTGTCCTCCTAAAGAACCTGCTCAGCACTGTAGTTTGCCCATGACAATGCATGCAGGAGGGACCGCTGAAAAGTTCAAGGACAGATAGCCCAGATGCCCTTGTGTAGCTCCCAGTCAGGGAGGGAGGAGTGAGTTGCTGGAAGACTGCACCCACCCCTCCCGGGCACCCACCAGGCCCAGGGTGCCCAGTTTAATGAGCTTTGATGCTTCTCCCTGCATTCTTCAGGGGCAAAGGTGTAGACTACTGGTCTTATTCCTTGTTTTGACCACTCAGGTCTTTCCTAGGAAGAGGTGGCCAGCAGCCCAGGGTATCTCCATGGATATGGCATGGAACAGGAAGGGAAAAGGCAGAGTGTTGCCGTGGAAACCGAGTCAGTAGACCAACACATCTGCTTGAGCCAGAGAAGATGCCTCAGGCCTGAAGCACTGGCTGCGCCACAAGTCCTGCCAGGTCCTCTGGGTCCCTTCCCCAGGGTCTTGGCTCCCAGGAAGCCCTTCTGTTTGGGTCCTACCCAATCAGGCCTGGTCTCAGGCACCTGGCCTCTCTGGGCAGACACTGCTCATCCTTGTTCTTCTGCTGTCTACATAGCACTACAAATGCAGACCTTCTCAAGTCCCCCCACTCCCATTCCCACACCCCACACCTGCACCCTGCCCACCCTGCCCTTCAGAGCCATTGACTCCTCCCCAGCAGGCCCCCCAACCTACACCTGCTCTGTGCGGTCCCTCTGTGTGACTCCCTCTTCCTGCCTCCCAAGGGCCTCATTCAGGTGAGCCCTGGTTTCTACGGTGCTCCCAGAGCCTTCTTATTCCCAGCAGGTTCCCAGCCAGCTGGGGACAGGGGGCAGGGGTGAAGTCACAGGAACAAGTCTCAGGCTGGCAGAGGTGACGGGCTGGTGCCCCATCCAGGACCTCAGTGCCATCAGCTGACAGCTGGATAAAGAAACCATGGACTAAGTGCTCCATAAAACCTTTAAAAAGACTAAATAGCACCTTTTGGAACAAAAGGGCTGGACCTGGAGGCGAAGGTTCTGAGTGAGGTGAGTGAGAAAGCGGAAGGCTCCAGGGCCTCACTCATCCTCAGGAAGTAAGTAACCAAAGAGAGCAAACTGCCTAGACAGCGAGAGGGCAGAGGGCATCTTAGACTGTGAAATATTCCACCTGCAGGGAGGGGGAGGTGGGGAGCGGTGAGGGAGAGGGTCCAGGCTGCAGAGGGGAGCAAGGCAGGGGCACGTGGGGAAAGCTGTCATATACTTTCCCAGCTGTCATATAGCTCCCAAGTCATGCAGTTCTATAAACCAGTGACAAGTCAATGAAACCTGAATTAAAGAACCTATCAATAAAAATCAGGTTCCATTCTATACCCAGTCACCATCTCAGAGAATGCACAATCCCAAGAAGGATGAGTGCCCACAGGCTGCTGCAGGCTGAGTGTGTTTGCACCCTAGATCCTGAAACTCTGATTGTGGCACCCCAGGAAGACCTTGCTGGAAATAGGGAAGGTGTAGTTCCATCCGAAGGAAGTGCCTAGCTCCCGCTCCACCCCCACCTCCGCCCAGGGTCCAGAGGAGAGGAACAAAAGTGCCCTGATGGTGATGAACCTTAGCAGAAGAAATCTAGTGAAACAGGACCTGGGTGCAGCTCCCTGCCCACTGCCAGACATGCAAGACCTAAGGCCCCAGTCCCTGGCATCTGCACAGCATGGGGGTCCCGTGGAGCAGAAGCAGGACCCTCACAAAGGGATTGCTCTGCTGTGGGCGGTATTTTGATTTTATCGGGCACATCCAGGAACCTCTAGCCATGCGCTGCAGTTTAATGCAGCACTCACTATTTAAAGTGCTTTTAAATGTCGTGGTCACACTCTCCCCATTTCTCAGAGCAGCTCCCATAGGAGAAAATCCAAACCCCTAAAGAGGCACCAGACCCAGCCTTGCCTGCCCCCAGGGTGCTGTCTGGGGATGGTGTCACTTGGCAGGTGCACCTGGAGGCCAGAGTAGGGGCACAAGCAGCCTCATTAGCGAGGCTGTTATTCTAGCACTGACTAGGACAATTAATCACAGGGCTATCACCCAGCTTCCAGTTTCCACAATGCCATCTATTAATTTTAAATTAGTGCTGTGCCCTTTTCAATGCGTTTGAGATGCCTCATAACAAAAGAATAAACATAAGTACATAACGTAAGGACATTCTTGACACCCGTGTAGGGGGCTTGTTTTAATGAATGGGAGATGGGCGGCTCCCCTCTCTAGTGAGACCAGGACCTGGCAGAGCCGAGCAGAGAGGATCTTGTGGAGGAGAGCGCCCCAGGGCTTGTTATCTCTGTCCCTAAGCCAGGCTGCTTGTAGGAATGAGAATGCAAACTTCCCTTGAACAAATGCCCAACATTGCTTAGCATCAGGGAAATGCAAATCAAAACCACAACAATTACACCTATGAGAATGGCCCCCATCACACAAATAATATTGCACCGTTGGTGAGAATGCAGGCAGGTCCAGCCTTTGTGGAAAACTGTATGGAAATTCCTCAAAATGTCACAAACAGCCTGCAGTGCCAGGAGGCCATGGAACAGTTTCTCCATGATTCAAGCAGACGGGTAAAGGAGGAGTCCTGGAGCCCTCGGTGGCTTTTTCAGACTTTTAATGATATTTACATCAGAGACAGCCAGGTACAAGGCAGGCAGGGGGCCTGGGAGGCCAGAAGATTGGCAGACCTGGCAAATCTCACTCTCTCTGGGCTCTCTGGACTCTCATCTCTGCTTCTACACCTCTTTCTTCTCTTCTCCTCTCTCTTCCCTCTGCTGGCATCCTCATGACGCTGCCCTTATACACCCCATGTCTCAGCCCATGTGTGCCCACCTGCACATGCCCACACCCTACTTGGGGTGTCCGCCACTAAGCATGTGTACAGGACCAACAGTGTCCATCCTTGACATTAATGGCGGGAGGGTGGAAAAGCCTGATCACTTTTCACTGACCCTACACAGACCTATCACATGAGCCAGCAATTCTGCTTCTGGGTGTCTGCCTGAGGACGGTGTCACATATCTGGAAATTGGCCAGCCCACTAGCATTTGTATGAGAGATCTCAACATTAGGACAGAGGAGGTAAATCTCATCAGGTAAATATTCTCTTAATAAATTGAGCAGAAAAGGCATCTATTTCCATGCTCATTTTACTGCTCAGGTGCCCGCTGACTTCCATCAACACAGAGTCCTTTCAACTCCTCTAGGTGGTACGAGGTGACTGATCTTTACATGGTGAAAACACGTTGTCAACAAACTTGCTTCAAGAGGAAATGTTCATTTCACTTCTGTGTTATGGTCTCCAGTGCGATCTGTAAGGAGGAGACCAGGTAGGAAAGAAACTGTTGTTTCGGCTGCAGGTGGATTTGATTTCCTATAAGAAAAGCCTCTGACCCAGGTGCCCACACAAGCTCCTGTAACCAAATCCCAAGTCCTGTTCTCATTCACAGGCGAGCTCCATGAGCAGCCAGATCAGCAACCTGTTATGACCTCGGTCCTCCCAGGCCCTGCAGGACTCTCCTCAGGTCCATTTCTTGGACAGTTGTAGTGGGGCAACCAGGTGCAGAGGGGGCAAGCAGGGAGCCCCCCAGACCCCTGCGAATCTTCTGCTCTTTCTCTGGGCTCTTTCTGGCATGCTCTCGTGGCCTTGCCTCTTCTGTAGTCACTCACCCTCCCATAGCCATCCCTGAGTGATGCCGCCCTTCTAGCCCACCCCAGGCTCAGGTGCGCACACTTACACATGCATGCACACACGCACACTCTCTCCAGGTGCCCACAATCAGGCATGTATGCCCTGTGCCCACACTCCCAAGTGCCCTCTCCATTAATGTAATCAAGGCCCAGGTGATAGCCACAGAGGTCAGTGGTATAAAAAGCCTGATTGGTTCACTTACCCTGCAGTGGTCATCGGGCAGTGCTGCAAGACCAGTGCTGGCTTGGCACAAGAGAGTGGCCTTGGAAAGGTGAGCGGGGCTGCCTGGTCTCAAGTACATCTTACCAGAAAGGGGGGCTGGTAAAGAGACACCTCCTGATCTACTCACCCTCTCACTGCTCACATGAGGAACAGCCCCTGTACGCATGTTGCCCAGACACCCACCTCCTGCCTCCACTCAGCCACTCCCCAGGGTACAAAGAGCCCGATGCACATGTGGCTGGGCTGAGCCACCACTCCGCATAGGCCCGGACAGCACTCCTCCTTGGGCAGCATGCCCGGAACGAGCAGGACATAGTATCCCCTCAGTCTGCTACCAAACTGTAGCCCTGAATCCTGGACCACATGTGCACATGTGTGGGCACAAAGCAGGCGCAATATGTGCACAAACAATACAACTGTACCACACATCCCATCAAAATCACACCACATCCCACACTTGACACCACACACATCACATGCATACACATTGCAGCCATACCACATACAACACGTGGAATTGCCTGAGCTGGCTCAGCAGATGAGCTGTGGCCTATGAGGAGCAGCGCCTGGGAGTATGCCCCATAGAGTTCCACAAAGGGAGCCGCTGCCAAGGGGTGCAGGGAGACTCCAGGGAGGCTGTAGGGTCAGTGAAAAGTGATCAAGCTTCTCCACCTTCCCACCACTGGTGTTGATGATGGACACCTGCACCCCTGCACGCATACCTGATGGCGGGCACCCCTCAAGTAGGGTTTGGGCATGCGCAAGTGGGCGCACCTGTACTGTGACATGGGTGTATAAGGGTGGCATCACAAGGACCCAGGCAGAGAGCGATAAGCAGTAGAGAAGGAGAACAGAGGCAGAAGCAGCAGCAGTAGTAGCAGAGACAGAGAGAGCATAAGCAGAAGGGAAGAGAGGAGAAGACAGCAGAAGAAGAGCAGAGACTAGATTGCTCAGAGAGTAAAGATATGCCAGGGGCTAGGAGGCTTGCCAGCCTCCTGGCCCCCTCAGCCCCCCTGCCTTCTGTGAACCTGGTCACTAATGAAATAAAGAACAATAAAAACCTGCAAAAGCCTCTTTGACCCGTCTGCTCGAATCATAGAGAAACTGCTCTGTGCCCTCCTGGCACTACAGAGGTCCAACAAGAGCCGTGAGGAGGAGGACGCCACCAGGGGCCTGGCACCAGACAGACAGGTCGAGACTGTTTCCAAGCCAACTAAAAGGTTGATAGATCACTCCATAGAAATCTCACTGGAAGGTAAGAGCTGGTGCCCAGCCAATTACCAAGGTCACGTCCTGAGAGAGGGAGTAGATGCTCAAGGTGGACCAGGAAGCCCCAGCACCGCTGGGATCAAAGGGCAAGCTAGGAACGGCCACTCTGGGGACACTGGCTTGGGAATCCCTTAGGTGAGGAAGACGGACAGTGGCCCATGAGCTGTGTCCACCGCCAGCTACATCCACCCCACATCCTCTTGGTGCTCAGCAAGGTAAACTCTTCATAGTCACCGCCCAATGGAGCTGAAACATAGGTAGGAAGAAACTCACAGAAGCTCCAGGAAGAAAGAAAAATCAACCCACTGAAGAAGGATAGGTGCTTATATTAAAATTAACCACCTCCTGGAAAAACCAATTAAAGAATGAAGTCCACTTATTAAAATGTTGGCTCATGCAGATTACCTGATTGATCATGATAGAAGCGGCATCACATTCAAAGGTTGCAAAACACGTAGTCTCTGTGTTCCCAAAGCCTGGAGTCTTCTTTATTGTTTTCTGATTGCTTGTTGCATCCCATTGTTTTTCAGCACTCCAACATTTTGGGGCAGCCTCACCTCCATGCCTGGGGGAGCCTCACTCACCCCCACCACAGCCTAGCACCTGGGCTGGACTACATGGCCACAAAATCCAAGAGTTATTTTGTTGCATTTTGTTAGTCTGCTGCTTTCGGTTTTTATATTCCCCATAAATACTGATCTCAAAAATATGAAAACACTGATTCAAAAAGATGTGTGTTCACAGCAGCAGTAACAGTAAGACCTGTGTAGTGGCAGGAGGGCACAGGGCAGGTTCTCTATGATTTGCAGAGACGGTAAAGGAGGAGTCCTGGAGCCCTCAGTGGCCTTTTCAGGGTTTTATTGCTCTTTCTACATCAGAGGCGACCAGGTACACAGCAGGCTGGGAGGCCGGGGTTGTGGGGTGGGGTGAGAGATTGCCAGGAGGCTGGCAGGCCTCCTAGCCCCCACAAATCTTCACACCCCGGGCTCTCTAGCCTCTGCTCATGCTCTGCTGTTCTTCCTCCTCTACTGCTTATACTGCTGGCATCCCCATGATGCCCCCCCTTAAATGCCCGTGTGTGAGCCCAGGTGCGCCCACCTTCTCCCGCTCACACTCTACTCCAGGTGCCGCCATCAAGCATGCGTGCAGGACTGCAGGGGTCTATCGTTAATGCTAATAACAGAAGAGCAGAAAAACTTAATAACCTTCATTTACCCTACAACCTGGAACCCACCTAACTGTGTAGGAATTGATTGCTGGGCTGAGCCATCCCCCCAAAATGTTTAAGTCCTGATCCCCACTTCCTGGGAACATGACCTTATCTAGAAATAGAGTGTTTACATGACATCAGGTCAAGGTCATTTTGATGGGCCCTGATCCAGCATGGCTGGACTCCACATAAAAGGGGGAATTTGGAGGCAGAGAGAGATGGGTACACAGGTGAGACTACCGAGACCGGTTGCCCACAGAGTCTGGGCCAGCAGAGGTACCTGCATCGGGTTCTTTCTCAGAGCCACGGGGATCTAGTTCAGCCTTCATCGTGGACTTAGTGCCTCTTCGTGTTAAGTCAGGCAGTTTGGGGCTTCTGTTACGGCCTTGCTGGCAAACTCACGTACACGCCTTCTCTGCTCTGGTGCAAGCAGCACCTTGCCTGGGGCTTCGCAGGTACTGGGCCCCAGTCCCTCTCAGCGCCTTCCTGTGTAGAAGAGGGGTCTGGCCTCCCTTTTCTGTAAGTTCCCACCACATTGTCCTCCCCAGCTGTCCCACATTAACACTCCCCTTGCACTAGCAGTACCAAAGAGCGCCCTCATACCACCACGCCCTCTTCAAGCAGTGTTTTACCATAAGAAGCCTTTGTTTTAACTTGGCCTTGTTTATTGATTTTATTTTTGCATTAATTATGCATAACATATTATTTCATTATTTATTTATGTTGTGTTACATGTTCATTTGTGTGTAGAAGGCAAATATAATTTGCATCTGAGTCTGCACGGCCCTCATTGCATCCTGCAAACAAATGCACTATCTAATGAGCTCATTAAGTGCTAAATAAGTAGGTAACTGGTATTTTAAATTATTTATATTGTCGAGAAATCAGCACAGGATTTCCAGAGAATTACCTGGAAAGGGGCAGTGTGAGTAGTGACTCAATTTGCCTATGAATTCCTAAAGAAAATAAAATTATTCCTGAAGAAAACAGAGGTCCCAAGGCAGTTGAGTGGCCCCAGACTGTCACAAAACCCAGCAGAAGCAGTGCTGGGGGCTCAAGAACTGAGTCCCCAGATTCCCTGTCAGCTTTGCACCCTGGATGATGGGACCAGGGAGATGGTTAGGACTTGGGAGTTGGGTGTTTAAATCAAGTGAAATCCTTTCCAAGGAACTGCAAATATGAGCGTCTGTCTTGTGAGCAGGTGCTGGAATGAGGACGGTTTCCTCTTTAATAGAGTCATCCAAAGATAGGCACCCCTTTCTCTTCTTGGGGCAAACTTTCCTACCGACAAGAGAACAGGTAAATAAGTGCACCCCCACAGACAGAACAGAAATACCATTACAGGTGAGGGCAGAATTATCCAGGTAATTCAGCTGCTGACCTCCAGACGTCAGCCACAACCCGGGCGACTGTGTTGGAGATGGCAGGGTGAGGCAGCACAGGCAGCGCTGTCAGAAAAACACACTGCACTGGTGTGTGCAAGTAAGGGCACAGAGCAAGTTCTCGATGATTTGGGCAGACAGGTCAAGGAAGGAGGCCTGAAGCCCTCGGTGACTTTTGATGCTTTTATTATCAGAGGCAACTAGGTACACGGCTGGCAGGGGTTCCGGGGGGCCAGGAGGCTGGCATGCCTCCTAGCCCCTAGTGCATCTCTCTCTGCTGCTGCTTCTCTTGTTCTCCTATTCTGCTCTGCTGCTCTCCTGCTGGCGTTCTCATGACACCGCCCTTATACGCCCATGTCTAAACCCAGGTGCACCCACTTGCGCATGCCCACTTCAGCAGGTGCAGCACCGCAGGTGTCCATCATCACACCAATGGCGGGAGGGTGGAAAAGCCTGATCACTTTTCTCTGATCCTACAACCAGACGGCGATGGACTTCAGCAGTTCTTCACGTTCTCAGAGTGGAAATGGAGAGCCGCAGGTGGGGAGCTTTCACACACAGGCTTTTCGTGTCGAGGGCCCACTAGAGCCACATCTGGGTACAGGGAGACAGGCTGAGGTGCTCCTGAGCCTTCCCTGGCCATACAGGTCATGTTCATGCATCACCTTTGGCCAGAAAAATACAGGTCTCTGTGAAGTCGGCACCTGGTCACAAGCCAAGGGATAGGTGAGGGAGCAGAAACGCAACAGGGAGACGCACTCAGGAATTGCGAAGGCACTCTGTAAACCTGGCAGTGCCTTGGGGTCTGAAAACTTGTAACAATTCATTCACTTAGAGATTGTCTCAGAACAAGAGAGAGACAAATGTTTCTGAGACTTTCAGCTACTGTGGCAAAATACAAAAGGGCTCCAACAATGACTGCATTGCTATGGCAGAAAGCATGTTTCTTAAAAAACAGTAAAGCTAAAGAGGAAATAGTAAGAGAAGACAAGGAAACACACGAGTCGTTGGTTCCTGCCCGTGGGTGCAGCTCTTTCGGCTGGCCCTTGAGCCTTCACCTGCCCCGTTTCCCCAAAAACTCAAGGTTCAGAAACTTCAGTCTCGCGCCAGGAGGTGGCTATGACAAAGCTGCACATGAAATAGGAGTCTCCCCTCTGTCTGGTCACACACACGGCCACTGAGCTGTGTCTGGTGGAACAAATCAGCCACACCCCTGGAGGTCTAGCCCACACCGTTGTCACACTGGTTCTGGAGGCCAGAGTCTTCCTGGTCTCCCTGAGCCCAAATAAAGGTGCCACAGTCTGCGGTGCCTGGAGCCCTCTCCTCTCTTTGTGGGACATTCCACTGGTGATTCTCCAGCCCGCTGGCAATACTGAGCCCCCCAGAGAGCCCAGGATAACCCCTCTTTTATGGTCTAACCTTTGCTGCATCTGCAAAGTGTGACCCAGCACAGCCGTGGATTCTAGGGGCTAGGGGGTATCTCCTGGCATTGTCACCTGCCACACCCACCTTCTGGGGAATGCAGTATTTTGCATCCACCTATGTCAAGGTTGACACCTGTGCTTCCCTGTACTTTGGGCACTGGCTCATTTTTCCTCTCCATTCTGCTCACAGAATCTTTTATTTCAGGAAAAATAGCAAAGATGGAGCATCCAGAGAAGCTTCCCTGTGCCCATCTCCACCTGCTCTTGTCCTCACTACCCTGTCTCTTCATGGCCAGGGTAGGAAACTGCCCACTTCTCAGGGCCTCAGGCATCCTGGGGTATGGGCTTCTGCTTCATGGTGGCACAGGACAGGCTTGGAGGACCCTATGGGATTTACTGATCAGAGAAGACTGCCTGTTGCCTCTCCTACACGCAGAGCACCTGGTTGGTCCCAGCTCTCCAGCTCCCAGCTGCAGCCACGTGCCTATAAATAGCACTGTGGATATGACCACGGAATGGCCACCTGCACTAAGAAGGAAAGGTCTGTTTGGTTCCTTGGCTCATGAAGGGAAGACAGGGGGGGTGGGGCAGGGGTTGGAGCCCACCGCACCTGGGAGTTCCTGGGAGAGCTTTAGAGGGGGCTTTTCCTGGAAGCTGCCCCCGATATCTGTCTAGGGGGCTAGGGAAGGGCATCTAGAACCAGCTGGGGCCCTGTGCTCAGGCCCTCTCAGCATATTTATCAGATCTTCCAGCTTACACTTTTCCGTGCTTTACTTTTTGAGAGTAGAAAAGGACACCCCAAATCTCAGGCTTGGAACGAGGAACTCCAGAACCGGTCAGAGTCTCCTGCTTCCATCACTTGAGGGTCTTTCTACCCCAGGCTGTGAAGGGCCAGCAGTGACCTGCACAGAGTCATCCATGTCCAGGCTCCTATACTGCCAGCGCCCACAGAAGACACACCTCCCTGAGCAGACCCTGGGCTTCCCCTGGCCTCCGGACCTTGACTCACACTTTGATCACCAGAGAAGTCTTTTTTCCTTAAGGACCTCTGACAATAATTAGATAACAAGTTACCCAAAAAAGTTAAACTCATATAACAATAAAAGTCAGCACACTAGTCGTAAAGATCGAAAGCCAAACAAGAGCTTCTGTTTCATGGTGGCACAGGATAGGCCTGGAGGACCCCATGGGGTTTGCTGACCAGAGAAGACTACCCGTTGCCTCTCCTGCATGCAGGGTGCCTGGCTGAGACACATTCTGCATGTGCGGAGCTCCCCCACTGCAGGCTCCACCGGCAAAAATTTGGGTTGGGCTTCCCGTGGGGTCATGGGGGAAGATCAGTGGCATCTGACTTCTGTGATTCCAACACTTTAAAAAGCAACACTGAGGCCTCCCTGGTGGCGCGGCAGGTTGAATGCTACACTGTGAAACACTCGCTGTACAGCAGCACGAGTTTGATCCCTGGCCAGGGAGGGGACCCACATGGCGCAGCGGATCTCTCCTGCCTTGCCTGCTGCTCCCCTCAGCAGTGTATTTCAGTCGATCTGCCTGTTCTGCTCCCCACTCTGTCTCTGGTGACTCCTCTCACCTCCTGTGACTCTGCCCTATACCCTAGCTCTTGTATGCATAAATAAATAAATCTTTAAAAAAATGAAATACAAAGCAACACCATCACCTCTGACCTTCCCTAAATTAGGCCTGGGACATAACCACATGCAAAACCAATGCAGAGGGAAAGCAAGGAGAACTGCGCCCAGAACCTTCCAATCTCTTGGACATAAACATAATAAATTCAACTCAGCTTCTCAGAAACTCAAATAACATAGCCAGGCTTTTCTTCCATCTATTTTTTTCTTGCTAATATATTTATATCTTTCTTTTCCTTTTCTCTTGAATTTTCTTACTCTTCTCATCTTTTTAAAAATCTCCAAATATGAGCAAGACTTAAAGTTATTTAAAGCTCTGCTTGGGGCAATGTTGGCATAGAAATTCTGATCCATTGTTGTGCCCTTCACTTTCAATTTAAATAGAATGTCTGTACTCACCCAGATAAATAACACAACTATGACATAATCTGTCCTTGGGTGAGTGAACCTGTGACATCATCCTCTTCCCCTCTCCTGCCCAGTCTTAGGGGCTGGTTGACTGACCACCTTCCCTGTAGCCCAACAAAGGCTGTTGGCATCAGGGCCATGCATGTGTGACGAGAGTCCGGGGCCCCTGGCTCAGGGAGAAATGTCTTGTCTGGTGCCTTGACAACCCTAGACATTCTGGAAATTCCTTTTTTCACTTGCCCGCCCAACACAGAGCCCCCGGGGCCTGTGATGGAAACAGCAGCTCCCAGAGCAATCTGGAACAAATAAAAGAACAGAAATAAAGGTAAAGCCCTGCTTGCCACCACAAACCATCCTCATGAAATCTCGGTACAAAGAAAGCAACTCTGAAATGTCACCGCTCTCCCCACAGGCCCCGTGACAGTGGGTCTGGTGCCCACCTGCTTCCTCCTGCCTCACCTCTCTGCACCAAGGGCCACATCCAGGCGCCGAGAATAGTCAGACGTTTGCATAAAACTAAAACATCTATTTCCACCATTATCAGAAAAGGTTTCTTTTGCCTCATTTTTCCAAGGACCCAAGCATGTCATAAGTATCTTGCTCCCCATTTTACATCCTGGAATCTGAACACTCCAGGAGACCTGAGCCCCACGATGCCTGGAACCAGGCTGCTCAGGACCCCAAACTGTCCAGGAAACTCACATTGCCCTCCTCAGGACTCACATCGCCCATACACACAAAAGTGAAGTTCCAGACTCAGGTGCCCAAGGCTGTTTACTCAGCGAGAGAGCCAAGAGGGCTAGAGAGAAAGGAAGAAGAGCAGTGGTGGTGGTGGGGTGGCACTTCCAAATACAGGCCAGGAAAAAGAGGTAGAGGCAAAGCGAGGTCCCTGAATGCCTGCCAGCTCTGTCTTTTCCAAAGTTTCTCCCTGTAGGGTAAATGGACAAGTGATCATGCTTTTCACCCTCCTGCCACTGGTGTCGATGATGGACACCTACAGTCCTGCATGCGTGCCTACCTCAAGTAGGTTGTGAGCATGCACAAGTGGGCACACCTGGGTTGAAACACGGGGCATATAAGGGTGGCGTCACAAGTATGCCAGCAGTAGAGGAGAAAGTGAGAGCATGAGCAGAGAAAGAGAGAAAGGCAGAAGAAGCAGCAGCGGTAGCAGGAGCAGAGGCTGGAGAGCCCAGAGAGTGAAGATGCGCCAGGGCAGGGGGCTGCCAGCCTCCTGTCCCCGGCACCACTGCCTACCGTGTACCTGGTCGCCTCTGATATAATGATGTAATAAAATCCTCAAAAGCCACGAAGGGCTCCAGGATCCTCCTTTACCCATCTACTCGTAACCATTGAGAACTTGCTCTGTGCCTTCCTGGTTACACTCCCAGATTCCAGTCTGCCCCTGAATTCCTGCTGTTCTCATTCAAGAAGTCAGGGGGCGCTCTTACATCCTTGTCCTTCTCCCTGTAAAGAGTGGCAGCTAAGATCCAGGAATGGCCCATCCAGTGGGACTCAGGAGAGGAGACAAGTCCTCAGAAGAAACTCACAGCATCTCATCTACAGGAGTCTAGAAACTTGTGAAGGGCTAGACCCAGCATCCACAGCCAGGGCCCCATGCAGTCACAAAGAGGGGCTGGGAAGGGCCCTGCGCCTGGTCTGTGCTCTAGTGTGTCCCTATTTTGTCCTCACGCCTGGAAACTGTCCTGTGGAATCCTGGATAGCAGACAGGCCAGCAAGGGACTGAGGGCCATGGCTACATTCCATCAGTCATGTCTCTTCTCCAGATGGTGTGTTTCTGAACTGATGGGAATGGGGGAGGTACAGGGGTGACCTCAAGGACACATCAGTGCCACAGCTATAAGAGTCTGCACCTTGAACCCCGAAATGCCTGAAGGCAGCATGCCGGGCCTCCCTGACCCCCTGGCCCTGCAGAGCCTGTGCAACTTCAGACAGCACCTAGGGGAGCTCTTGCCCACACTGCCTTTCTGTCAGCTCCTTCTAGCTGTGCCTCACCCCTATCCGCACAGCCCCCTTCTTGGACTCTTCTCCGTCTAAGCTGTGTATAAAGGAACTGAATTTTACCATATTAGATCTGCTGAACTGGAAATTGCTTTTCCCATCAGTAAACTGAATGTCAGGTGAGAAGGATTATTCTATTTCTGTTAAACAGCAACTGCAAATAAACAACCTCTCTATTCAGAGATGAAGAAAGTGTGGGGGCAGGGGTGCTTAACCAAAGAAAGCTCCCTGTTGGTACAGAATGTGTGTCTCACCTTTGCCTAAATACCTTCATGACCCAGAGCCTCCTCCTGCGGAGCTGCTCCCACAAGTCACCACCTTGTCAGTGCTCTCCCTGTCTGCCCGGTTGCCGCCTAATTCATGCAAACTGGAAGAAACTGTAGAACTTTTTTTTTTTTTAGTTATTTTTAGTTACTGTTTTCAGTTAGTTTTTTAGCTAGCCCTTTTTTAAATTCACCTTCATAGTGAGCTTGAATTAGGAACAAAAACAGGCACTCCCATCCTTTAGACATCTCTTCTTTTTGAGGCTGTGGCTGCAGAGGGCCAGTATCTTTCCAGTAGTTCAAGGTTTAACTGAACCGTAGCAGAGCAGCGGCTGTTGCGTCTGACTGTAAAAAGTCAGTGGGTACAGATTCTGTTGCCAAGGTGCTTTCTCACAGGAGGAGAGGTTAAAGGCAAGAAATCGCTGTACATTCCTGTACCTTTGAAAGTGATGGACGCCACACCATCACGTAATAAATGGTTTTAATTACTCTTTCTCAGTGTCTTCATACAACTGAACTCAAAGAAACACTAGGCTAGACCTGATAAAATCAATTCTGGTAGAGTTTTTATTTGGCCTTGTTTATATTTTGCTGAAAAATAAATAAATAAACAATAAACAGCCACCAGATGGGCCAGTTACCGCTCTGTCACAGAGACAGCTGTACCGGCAGGACCAGCCTCGCCATTGCCTCGCCATTCCTAAAATCACATTGACCTCATGGAGGACAAAACCTGCCATTGCATAACTTTTAATAGCAAGAGTCTCTAAGAGCAATTTAATTTGGGGAAACAACATAATGAGACTCAAACAACCTAATTATCCCTAAAACAGACAAAGTAATTTTAAGGTTGGTGTTTTCTCAACAGCCAAGTGTGGGAGTCCTTTATGAGGTTCCATGTTCTGCGCATGTGACAAGACGCAGCTTTGCAGACACCTAGAAACCAGGAAAAACCTTGATTCCAATCAGGACAGAAGTAAGTTTGCTGGAAGCTGGCGGAGCGCTCTCATTTACCAGATGGTAAGCTTCGCTTCAAAGACAAACTTTCAGAAACACCCATTATCTTTGTGGTCTTCTCAGAAGTCGCTGGACAGCTTGACCATCAGGCTGTCCTCTTGTCCCCCTCACAGGTGAGGCCGAGCAGCGCTTGCCGGGCACCTACTGGGCTCCCCACTGGGCTCTGAACTAGGTCAAAGCAATTACCAGCAGCTCCACCTGGGAGAGAGCCGTGCCAGGGGGTGTTGCTGGTGGTTAGCCAGAGTCTCCCTCAAGCCCTAAAATGCTCTACACAGCAGGAGATGGAGGTCTCCTCACCATCATCTGCTGTTCCTTCTTGGGGACACCTGCCAAATAATAGACACTGTTTTCCTCTGGCCAAGTGGCAGATCTCTACTGACAAGGGAAGACACATTTTGTTTTTGTTTTTTAAGATTTACTTTAAAAAATGGGTACAGGCCAGAGTCATTGGAGGTGAGAGGAGTCACCAGAGAGGGGGAGCAGATCAGGCAGATGGACTGAAACAGTGGAGCAGTGGGCGAGGCAGGAGAGGTCTGCTGTGCCATGTGGGTCACCTCCCCAACTGGGGATTGAACCTGCGCTGCAGTGACTGCTGATGCTTCACAGTGTGGTGCCCAACCCACTGTGCCACTAGGGAAGCCCTGGAAGACACATTTTTAACTGGAGGAATGCCTAAAAGTGCATGGCTTACTCACAATATTCTGGGATGTATTTGCTTGTATTTTTAATAGCATTGCATCACATATAAGAAAAATAAAATATAGAGTGTAATAAATTATCACAAATACAACTCTTCAACCACTCTCTGATAAAGCAGTTGAGTCTTTCAAGCTACTGGAAGTCCTCACCATCTTTTCTGATGTTGTCACTCTCTCCTGTGTCTATGCACATAGTGAACTTGGCCCTGTTAAACATGTTATAAATTGAGTCATCTGGTGTGTAGCCTTTGTTCAGTGTGGTTTCTTTTTTTTTTTTTTAAAGATTTATTTATGCATATAAGATCCGGGGTACAGGCCAGAGGTGTGGGGGGTGAGAGGATTCACCACAGACAGAGCGGGGAGCAGAACAGGCAGATCAAGGGAAGTACACTGCTGAGGGGAGCAGCGGGCACAGCAGGAGAGGTCCGCTGCGCCATGTGGGTCCCCTCCCTGGCCGGCGGCAGGGATCGAACTCGTGCTACAGTGGCTGTGGTTTGCTTCATAGTGCATTGCTTAACCCACTGCGCCACCAGGGAGGCCCTCAGTGTGGTTTCGTAGCTCAGAAGCTTATTTGTGAAGATCATCCACAGTGGTGTCTATAGCAGACTTTGTGTGTGGCAGGATTCCATGGTGTGAACATGATGATATATTTAACATCCCACTGCTGGGGGCGATTTGAGTGTTTTTTTCTAGTGTTAGGCAATTAAAAACAATGTTACTATAAACGTTATGTATCACTAGGTAATATACTGTTTATCTCATGCTACTAAGCCAATCTCCCCCAAAACGTAATGTGCTGAATTGATAATCCAGTGCTGTTTTCACAGTTTTGGTGGGTCAGGGTTTTGGAAGGGTTTGGTAGGGTAGTTCTTACCTGTTGCCTCTGTACGCCAAGTGGGACACTAACCATCCAAGTTACAGCTCCTGTGGCTGGTGCTGGGCTGTCGGTGGAGACTTGGTTCCTTTCTATGTGGGCCTCTTCAGGAGTCTGTTTTAGATAGCCTCACAATTGACTTTTCCCAAAGGGTATAGTCCAAGAAAACAAGAGTTTCTTGTATATCTGTTTCTACAGATCTGTTTCTACTCCTGACTTTGAATCTTATATTTTTGTCTTTTACTTGTTTGCCTTTAACATTGTTCTTTGAATTTTATTTAAGATTTATTTATTTATGTATACAAGCACTGGGATATAGGTCAGAGGTATGGGGGGGTGAGAGGACTCACCAGAGACAGAGTAGGGAACAGAACAGGCAGATTAACTGAAATACACTGCTGAGGGGAGCAGTGTGTGAGGCAGGAGAGGTCTGCTGCGCTATGTGGGTCACCTTCCCTGGCTGGTGGCAGGAATCAAACTTGTGCTGCAGTAGCTGTGGTCCACCTCCCAGTGCATTGCTTAACCCACTGTGCCACCAGGGAGGCCCCAGTTTTTGCTGAATTTTAAAGAATGAGTATGGAAAAGCTGTAGAAATGTTTGATCTTCTCTAATGGTGAAGGACTTCTTACTCTAAAGGCATTTGGATGGTGAACAGACTTCAACCCAGATTTGGATCAATCATTGACAACTGGCTCTCGTTTTGTGATTCTAGGGCTATTCCTGAGACTCTACAGGTTTGTGAAGCCCTCTCCTCTTTTGAAGACCTTGAATTCCCCTTATCTGTCTGCCAAGACCTGCTTACGTTTCAGTAAATGTCTGAAGGATACAGAAGATCACGCTTCTCTTCATATGCTCCACTTGAGGCCCGCCAAGCCAGATGCTTTAACGGATCTTAACTCCAGGTTTTATATAGACTGCCAACCTTACCTCAGTTTCCCAAACTCTTATTTGCTATTTTTTGATTAGATCTTTAGTCTCTGGGTCCTGCGATGCCCATAAATTAACAAATGTCTTAAAGAGGCAAGTAGCGGAGAATATGGCTTTATCTCAAAGATAATAGACGATGTGGGGCACAGTATTGTCATTTATAGCCGCCTTGCTGGTTCTCTGATGCACTTATAGCAAGTATGAAGTCTTTCTTCAAGATTCTCTAGTCGTTTTCAGTAGATAAGTTGATCTAAAAAAGGGCATTACATCATCATTAGAAACAGAAACTTTAAAACCAGACATGTGTTTGGGATGCTGGAGCTTTCAAAAAGAATCATGAATGGAGCTATAGGCAGGATAATGGTTTCCCCAAAGCTGTGCATGTCCCAAACCCCAGAACCTGTGAGTATGTCACATTGCATAGCAGGGGGCGGTTAAGCTGGGAGAGGCAACCAGCTGAGCTCATGATGGGAAGACTGACCTGAATTATTCAGTGGACCTTATGTGGTCAAAAATGACCCTAGAAGTAGGAAACAGAAGTTGGGATCATAGAGAAATCTGAAGATGTTACAACTGACTTTACAGACCTCAAAAGAGTGTCATAAGCTAAGGAATGCAGGAAGCCTCTAGAAGCTAGAAAACTCAAAGGGAGTGTCTCACCAAGTCTCCAGAAGGAGCACAGCCTGGCCCCACCTTGGTTTTAGCCCAGAGGGGTTTCTGATCATGAATTGAAGGGTTTTTTTTCCTGTTATTTTTATATATTTAACATCAATTGTGGTCCCCATTTCCCACCACCATTTCACCAGTGCATCATCCCTTGTGTTCTTTCTGCCCTCATCCAGTCGCATCCAAGTCCCTCTCCCTGCCCCCGCCGCGACAGTGTTTCTGATTTGTCCTTGTCTTTTTGTTTTGTTGTGTTTTTGTTGTGTTGTGTTTTTGTTTTTTTCATTGTTATTATTCTTTTCCTTGATCCCTTATTTGGCTCCCTTATATTCCTCCTAGATGTGAAACCATCCGGTGTTTTCCTTTTGCCTTCTGACTTACTTCACTGAGCATAATCCCTTCTAGCTCCATCCATGTTTCTACAAATTGAAGTTTTAAAAACTAATTGTGTGGTTATAGTATCAATGTGTTTCAATCCATCTGCCTGCTCTGCTCCCCACTCAGTCTCTGGTGAATCCTCTCACCTCCCCTGACTCTAGCCTGTACCCCAGCTCTTGTATGCATAAATAAATAAAAGATCTTTAAATAAAATAAAAACTAATTGTGTGGTTGTAGTGGCATAGAAATGAACACAGATGTGTCTATGGTGTGTTATTAAATGAAACTATGTTTAATTCTCCCAGGAAAATGGCAACCCTGCTCCTAACCCACAGCAACAAGAGTGGCAGGGTGTCTCAGGCTGTTGGGAAAACAAGTAGCCCAGCAGCTGTGTGTTCTGGGCTGCAGAGATGCTAGAATCTGCCCCAGGAAGAAAGGAGCCTCTGGTCATACCCCAGAGCTGTGACTTCGGAGCAGCCTGATTGGAAGGCAGGGTAGGAAGTGCATTCTCCTGCCTGCATCCCCCAGGCGTCTCAGCCCTCAGGCCAGTGCATCTCATTGTGGTGAGTCCTAATTGTTTAATTTTCCAGCCCCCTATAGCCTTTCAACTTCTAAAGGGCAGGAAGCAGTTCTTATCCAGCACTGTGCTTCCTCTGTACGGAGAACTGTGGAAGAAGAATCAATAAATATTGGTTGAAGTGAATTTAATTAAGAGGAATGGCATAGATTGAGAAATTGAAGACCTCATAGGAAAATCAGCAGGGAAGCTGAATCACGGTTGTGTTCCGCACAGTAAACCATAAAGCCATGGGCTAAATGGAAACAACATTGGTTATTGTCCACCTTGAAGGAGTAAATACCCAGCATGTATTTATTATTTATTTAATATTTTTACTCAACACTGCAAAGAACAGTCTGCTGTGTATCCCCAAATGAGGGTGCCAGGATCTGTCTCTGTACCCTTCTCCGTGCACAGGATTGTGATCTAGAAATATTTGAACTCAAATTTGTGTGGGTTATGGAAAGAGGGAGAAATTCATGGTGTTAGATTGTGTTTGGGGGGTGAGGTATCTATCTTTATCTCTGTATCTGCATGTATATCCTAGGACTCTATTTAATTTTAGGACAATCAGAATGAAAAAGAAAACTGCTATAGAGTTCATGCTGTTGTATTACTCACAGAATGAAATGAAACAAGACAGGGGCATTAGGGGATTAGGGTAGTGTGCAGTGAGGTACAGCAGGAATGGGGGTTCAGTTAAGACTAGGGCTGCATTAGCCAGCAGGGAGCAGTCAGGATTGGGTACAGTAGTATACAGAGCCCAAGATTAGGTAAAAAGCAATATTAAGGCAACATGTCAGAGAGGGCTGCAGTCTGGCCACACAGAACTTTCTGGAGTTCTCTAGAAAAAAAACGAGGCTGAAGAATTGATGGGAAAGACCAACCAGACAAGGCAGCCCTTCTTCCTGACACACCCTGTGAGTGGTATATCTTAGAGAGCAAGGATTAATTTCTGCAGGGGTGAGCTTTGCTCTGATAAGAGGAAGTTAGCAGGTACCTGTGAATACCTGGTGAGGTGACAAGTTTGGGAGAAGAGAAAGATGCAGCTGAGGAAGAGGAGGCAGCAGGGGGCACGGGGCAGCGGTGCAGAGAATGCTTTGGAAACTCATCTTAGATATCAGCTCAACCAAGATAACCTAGTCAACATATTTCAGGAAAACAAAGATATCAAGGACAAAGCATGTTCAATATAAGGAGGAAGTTTCCTGGACATGTTTGAATGTAAGCAACAAAAAGTCATTTCCCTAAGATAGAAAGCAAGCATCGAACAACAAAGTTCTTAAGTCAGACAAAATAAAATGAACATTGTAAGATAGCTTTTTTCAACAAAACATTTGGACATTAAATTTCAACATTTGTAGCTCTCATCCCAACAAATAAAACAGAAAGAACTAAGGAGTATGGTAAAATGCAACCAATCTTGGCTATCTAAAAATATTTCGGAATAAAATAATTGGAAAGTCTCTGAAGTAGAAATGGGTGTCAGCAATATTTACGGGTTAGCGCTTATGAGCTCTTTAATGGGAGCGTCTGGGTGCCAGCTTAGCATTCATTACCAAGCTTCCATCAAAGCAGACCCAAGTAATTGCACCAGGAGATAGACCTGAAAATATGTTTCTTTCTTAGATGTCTATTCATTTTGAAATTAATGTGTAGTAAATGAAAGCAATTTGTATTAATGCATGTCCTGTCCATAATTTATTTTTGTCAGCTTTTTCTAGAATTAAATGTCCTTAGCAAATTTGCTATCATAGCATGAACATTTTAATAGGCAATTGCAAACTCTAGTGATTGGAAAGCACATCTATTTTCATAGTCAAGCTTTCTGCTGGGCAGTTTAGTGGGGTGTTATTTGCATAGCTGAAGTCAGGGCCTGAACCCTCCCTCCAGTTGGTCTCTCTAAGCTCCCTCCTCCCACTTTCCCTTTTATTTCTGCTTCCTTAATGCCTTGTCCGGTGCCCTGATTCTGAATGACATAGCCTAAGGAACAGAGGTTGGTTTTTCCCTTGTTAGCACACTGTGTTTATTGACATTTGACAATTCTTACATGCGTTCTTGGCCTGGAGCATTGTGGGGGTCCTATTTCGTGTTTCCTTTTCCCTGGGGGATCTTTTATTCTGAATTTAATGGTTGAGTTGGAGCTGGGATCTAAGTTTCATTCTGTACTTCATTTGAAGAGCATCTATTAAACAAATTTGTAATAGAAATAATATCTTAAGCACATGCTTAAAGTGCTGAGATGAACACAGTTTTCAAGCACCTTTGAGTGGCTGGAAGCATCTATTTACTTGTAAACACTTGACATACTAATTGGGAAGTCACTCTTGCTTCTTTATTAAGAGAAATCTTTATGAACCCCTTTCAGATAAATTGTCTCAAGGGTGGATGGATGAACGTCTGGAAGCAATAGCGTGAGGCTTCCTGGGACGTTCTGGGCTTGGCCTTACAGCCAGATAAAGTGGAGTTGCTAAAAAAACAGGCCTCACTTCATTGTGAGTCTGTGCCATGGGCCTGCTGTCTGGGGGCCAGGCACGGGACTCATGGGAGGGGACCCAGTGACGCCATCTTCACCCAGTGGGTGGTCACTCCATGCACAGCAGTGAAGGCTCCGCGCAGAAGTGAAGGGGAAACATGTCTGCTTTCCTCAAGAAGGCCTTGATTGCAAGGAAAGAGAACTCTGTACGAACCACTAAGTTGTGAGATTCGCTTTATTTTTGCAGATCCTTCTCTGGTGTCCTCAGGCTTCCATATACCTACACTTTCCATCCTTTCCAACCCAGGTGAGGGGGGGTTGCATACTGTTAATATCTGTGTTGTTTCTTACTGGTGTGTGCTGACTTACACTAGCACATGAGTGTGCACACACATGTATTTGCTTCAGGAATCTGGCTTCCCACCTCCTCCACAGATGCACGTCCCATATTCCACCACCAGAAGAACAGGGCTTTGGTTGGCCTCCCTGGGTCACCTCCAGCAGCCCACCCATCTCCCTTCTGCCTTTTTGTTGTCAAAATCTAAGGGACTGCTCCTGTTTTGTCTGTTCATTTGCTTGCTTTCTTTACATTCCATATGAGTGAAACCACATGGGATTTGAATTTGTCTGACTTATTTCACTTCGTATAAGCACATCAAGTTCTACCTATCACAAAGGGCAGTATTTTAGCCACCAAAAAACTCACATGAACATGTGCATACATGGACTTCCTGAGAGCAGACCCCATACTTCTTCACCCTGTCATTAGGCGTGGGGCTTATGGCCATGTCTAGGCTCATGTGGTTGATGCTATAATGAATTTGGGTATACAGTGATGTTTTCCCCTTATTGTTTTCACATTCCTCTGATCTAAATCTAGAAATAGAATTCCTGGATCATATGATCACTCTATTTTAAATTTTTGAAGACCCTCCAGACTATTTCCCTAATTGCTGCACCAATTTGAAAGCAGTGAGTTCCAGTCCCTTCTCCCCACACCCCTGCCAGCATGTGTGACCTCTGGTCCTTGGGCTGACAACTGTCTCCACTGTGGGGGAAGCAGGGGAGCTCACTGTAGTTTTGATTTGCATTTTTCTGATGATGAGTGTTTGGAACATTTCTTGATTTGCCATGGGCCATCGGGATGTCTTCTTCAGAGAGGTACATGAAACCAGAGAAGAAAAGAGAATGCTGGAGGGGTGGGGTTCAGAGAAGGTATTCTCAATCTTCATATAAACCCACCTGTCTTCATGTAATAAAGCAATTCAGTTTTCCAAACTGGTCTTGGGATCTCCTGCTCCACTAACAAACACTGAGGATTCTCTAACCTTGACCCTGCAAATAAAACTTGAGTCAAGGAAAGGCTCAAGATAACAACTGATCTGCATTTTACCACTGCCAGCACCGCTACTTACAACTTTAGTTAGTAAATGTGTGACTTAAAAAAAAAATATTATACATTTTAAAGTTGATTACATGTTAGTATGCATAGCATGTTTCTCTCAAAAGTAACTGTCTTTTCCAAAACAAAAAAAATATTAATCAGAAGGTGGACTTGGTTTACATTTTTACACATTTATTTTTTATTGATGTTAATAGAAAACAGTTGGGTCCTCCAGCAGTGACTGCCTTGATCTGCTGAGAGATGCAGAACATAAAGCCTCTGGATATTTCTACCGCACACTTGGCAAAAGAATGACTTTTGAAAAGCAAACATCTCAGCAGTGTTATGGGAATGGTTTTGACCTTGAGATTCCGGTGAAGGTCACAGATGGAGCCCTTCTCAGCATTATGAGGAACTGTCATCTCTGACTGCTACTGAGTCTCGGGCTCGGTGTCCAGGGAGTTAAAGAGAATTAAAGCAAGACATCAAATATCTAAAAACAGTGAAAAGATTATTAGGGGATTTCATTTTGATCCAACTTTTTATTACCAAAGTTTTCAAACAGACAGCAGGGTCAGTGGGGTTCCTGTCTTGAATGCCCACACACGGCACCCAGACTCCCTACCACTGCCGCCACGGCCATGTCCTCAAGCACCACCATCGATCCACAGCCCACTGGCACCAAGCTGTTTTATTCTTGATGCTTTCACAATAGATTGCAGATGTCCATGCATGGCCCACTGACAACTTCAGCGACCACAGGATGAACTGAACTCAGCATTTGTGTGCTTTTGCTTTTGCTATATAACTAAGGAAATACACAGGTGGCAAGTTAGTCACTAAGTCTTAACAGATACACCTCTGCAACCCTGCCCCTCTCACAAGACACACCCCCGAAATACCCTGCACTGGCTCCTCCCCAGTTCTTATCCCACAGCCTCCACAACATGCCTGTTTCCACCACAGGCCAGAGGTCTCACAACGGACAAACTCACCCACAGCCTTGCAGAGCTGCCTTCCCGTGGCTGCACACAGACGTGGCTAGTCTGTCCCCCACTAACAGCTCACTCCCTGAGTCTAACTCCATCGAATACCTGAGTTTGATTCTCTTTCTCCTGCAGATGGTCATGTACCCCACTTCTACTTTCTGTTTGAATAAAACTCAAATGAACATCTGTCCAGTGTTTGTGTGCTCACGCATCCAGCTAATCACTGCAGGGAGGCCGAGGACTGCATTGCTGCCAGAACAGCAGTTCTTCTCTGCAACAAGTGCAGCGTTTCCCCATTACGGTGCAGGAGAGTCTTGGCTGCTCCACTTCCTCGGCCACGCTTGTTGGGTTTTTATGGAAATTCTCACACACACACACACCCGTGAGTGTGTGATGGTGTCCTCATAGTCTAATTGATGGTTTCCTGTTGAGTGACTGCGTGTGCAGTGGGCCATTTGTCTGTGAGAGGTTCTGACTTGTCTGCCTCTGGGAATCTGAGATGTCACAGGAGCAATGGAAGAGGCTTTCCCACTGCAGTCACCCAGGCGGGGTCCTTGGCAGAGGAGGGAAAGTCACAGGGAGGGGCCATGGATACTGGGAGAGGGGTTTGGCGCAGACACCTCACAACAGGTGGGGAGGCCCTAGGGGCACTGGTGATCTATTCAAGGTCCTAGGAGCGTAAGTGGGGTAAATATAAAATTAAGAATCATGGTTATTTGGTAATTCAGAACCCATGAATGTTTTGAGCAGAAGCACTAAACAATTGGATCATTTGTGCACAAAATTGGCAAGGGGAAGGAAGAACAGTGCCCTATGTTGAGTTGGGAGATCAGTGTGAGAGAGGAGGTAAGTGGAACCCCAGGGATCACTGACAGAGGCAGGGAAGGAAGAACACAGGGCCTGAGGTGACTCAACAGTGATGCTTGGGGCAAAGGCATCCCAGAGATAAACCTTTGCCCTCCAGCCCACACGACAGATACGTGGAATTTCAATGCAGAAGGTTGGATTCGAGCCGGATTCCCACTCACAGGACAGCCACTCAGAGCAGAGCCTGATCCCACCCTGTACCGAGCAGTCAGGCCCTCGTCTCAGGTCATGGGGGTCAGTTCGCTTACTCTAGTCATTCCTTCAGCAAACACTTAGACTGCTGAAGTACAAACAGGAGTGTATGACACACTGTAAACACCTAGCAGATGCCACAACCATGCCCAGGGAGCAAGGTAGCTGGCAGGTGGGGCATCACCCCTGCCCATCTTCTTGGGCTGTGCACCACAGGAGTAGCTCTTCTGCAGGTGTCTCTCCATCTAAATCTGGGACCATGGGAGTGGGGTGCAAGCTGGGTTTCACTGACCAGTGGCAGAAACAAGAGAAGAAAATGCGAAAATCACCAGGAGCCATGATGCTCGGGAGCTCAGGTTGGGGAGGTAGAGTGGGAATCCAAGCAGAGTATGCAGGGGGTCCAGACACCAGGCAGGAAGCTGGGGGGCAGGCAGGCAACGGAGCCTCCCAGCCCTCCATGAATCTTTGTGCTTTCTCCCTGGGCCCCTCCTCTACAAGAGGGCTTCTGGGGCTCCTGGACTCAGCATTCAGGAGAAGCATCTTGATGAAGGTGCCTCCTTAGTTACCCAATCCCTTTCCCCACACAAGCTCATGTATCACTGGTTCCAGCCATTGGGATGACTTGGGGTAGTGGTCACCCCTCTGCCCATCACTAACTCCCAGTGCGAGAGCATGAGCATAAAGTGACAACAGTGCAAACGACAAATAAATGCTGGTGAAAGGGAAGCTGGGCTCACTCTGTCAATAGCCATCTAAATAAACTTGGAGATAATTTTAAGGTTAGAACCACTGCAAAAGGACTTCTAAAATCAGTTCATGAGAGATTTTCACAATTTTAAACCTGAAACTAAATAAATGGTCTCAAACACTTTATTTAACCATTGATTGATATAAAGGGGGAGATGATCAAGGAAAGGAATAAGAACAATAATAATAACAATAACAGCAATAAAGACACAAAAACCAAAAATGAGGAGACAAGGACAGACTGGGGACACTTGGTGGGGAGGGGGAGGGGGAGGGTTGAGGGAAGCTGGGAACATGGGGGACTGAGGTGATGGTGCTCTGGTGAGATGGTGATGGGGAATATATGGGGATTACAATTGATGGCAAATATATGTAAATTTTAAAAAAATTTATATTAATAAAAAAAATAAAGGGGAGATGAAAATTTATCTTTACAGGGTGATCTTTCAGTGGACTTTAATATCAGGCCAAACAGAAAGTGACCAAAGGAACAGAAGATTCTAGCAACTCGACCATGATGCTTAAAGTCATCTGTCAACTAGGATACCCAGCAAGCTGGGAAGAACATTCTTTCCAGGGGTGTCTGTGAGAGTGTTTCTGAAAGAGATGAGCATTTGAATGGATGGACTGAGGATGGCTCTCACCAATGCAGTGGGCACTGCCTCCAGGGGGAGGGGCGAACTCCCTCCTACTGACCTGGGCACCAGTTTCTCTGTCCTTGGATATCAGGTCTCCCAGTTCTGAAGCTTTCAGGTTTCAGACTGAATGACCCAGCAGCTGGATGGAGTCTCCAGCCTGCAGAGGCAACCCCTTAGAAGCCCCTACAACAAATCTCCTGTGTCTCCTGCGTGTCTCCCATTGGCTGTCTCCAGAGAATCCTGATTAATATAATAATTAACCGGCATGTCTTAATGGATTAGGTATACCTGTGCACCAACATGTAAAGAATCACACTGATCAAACACACAGGGACATTTGTAAAACTTGGCCATGCACGAGGCCATGAGCATGTCTCCGCAGAGGGCAAATAATTTGTATCAGACAGAATGTGTTATGTGACCGGATGCAATTGAGTTAAAGGTCAATAAGAAGAATGAAAATAAAAGGCCTTATCTACTTGAAAAATCAAAGACTCATTTTAAAATTACTCATGGGCCAAAGAAGAAATTCTAATGGAAATGAGGAAATATTTAGAAATGAATGTTAATGAAACTACTACATTAAAACCTGTGAGATGCAAATAAAGTAACACTTAAAGGGAATATTTTAATCTTACACTCTTTTATTAAAAAGAAGGGACTCTGAATATCAATGAGGTGAGCACCCAACATAAAAAGAAAGTAAATCACTGAATAGACTCAAAGCTGAGGCCCTTGAGTGTCATCCTCTCTTTTGACTTCACTTCATTGTAACATCATAAGAAAACAGTCAATCTCCATGGCCCTTTCTATGTGGGGTTAGTATGTTCTCCCCACATCTTGGTTCTCCAAGGGGACCCCAGTTTTCCTCCCATATATGAAGAGATGTGTGAGTGTGTGAGTGTGAGTGTGTGCACATGTGTGTGAGTGTGACCTGCAGTGGAAGGGCATCCTTTCCAGGGTGGGTCCTACCTGGTGCTCTGGGCTCCAGCATCTTGAATTGGAATAAGTGGGGAATACAAAGGATTGTTTAACATGAGATGTTATGGGGTCTTTATCTAGATTTGGTGATGCTTTTGTGACCAGAAATCTACCATGGGAGCTGAACTCTTATTTATATCAGTCTGTGGTAAAAATTGGCTTTATTTATACATCATTTCACTTAGTCAGTTTCCAAAAACCTATCCATGCCTTTAAGTGAGGACTTACTATAAACACAAGGTGATGATAGGGAAGCAGAAATCAATATTCTGTAGGGAAGGTAGGGTTATGGCAGTTTCCCAGAGAAATCAGGTGGCACTCAGGGAGGTGGAGAGAGAGAGACATTTAATTGTCACACTGGCAGGCTCAGTGGGATTGCTCCCTAAAGTCTGAGCCCCGCACAGCAGAAATGGCAGGGTTTTGTACAGGTTGTATGAGAAACTGGCCCAAGCATATCCATCACAGCAGAAGCATTCTTTATTGTTTGCGACAGGTAGTTGGGAAGGGTGAAGGGAGCCCTTTCTCAGGCTCCTACTGTGAACAAGCAGTGTGCCCAGGAACCTCCCCACTCCAGAAAGCAATGGAATCTAAGCAGCAGGCTCCAAGCAGCAAACTTAGCAACTCTTGTTTCAGTAGAGCCAAAAGTTGGCTTTTGTAAAGAATGAAAGACATCCATCTCATAAAACTGATCAAGAAACTAAGAGAATAGGCAAAATGGACAGCCACAGATACAACATAGATTAAAATAAAACTCAAACAACTATATACCAGAATATCTGAAAATTTAGACAAAATGGAGAAATTCTAGAAAAATAAAATTTGGCAAAAGTGATCTAGAGAACTCCAAGCAACATTAGAATGAGTGAATAAGTGGAAGTGGTTAAGAACCGTCCCACACTTATCACACAGATCCACAAAGAACTAACCAGACTAAACAAAAACAAAGTGAACAGTCCAGTCAAAAAATGGGCAAAAGAGCTAAAAAGGCAGTTCTCCAAAGAGGAAATGCAAATGGCCAACAGGCATATGAAAAAATGCCAACTTCTCTTGTCATCAGAGAAATGCAAATCAAAACCACTATGAGATACCACCTCACACCAGTGAGAATGGCACATATCAAAAAAAGTAGCAACAAC
>JAGFMF010011799.1:13510682-13535114 GCA_019455555.1 Galemys pyrenaicus | reverse complement strand
CACACACACCACACCACACACCCACACACACACCACACCACACACCCACACACACACCACACCACACACCCACACACACACCACACCACACACCCACACCCACACATACAAACCACACACACATGCACACCACACACACTGGAGCAGCACAAGAGCAGGAGGATGTGCAGGCGCAGAGCGGGGACCGCTGGGACAGTGACAGCAAAGCGTGGGGGGGGCACACTGATTCTAAGAGGGGAGACTGGGCCTGTTGACCAAGAGAGGGGTCAGCTCTGCCATAGAGGGAGAGGAAGAGAAGACAGAGACCCCTGCCACCTGCAGCCCCAGAGGGAGGCACTCAGTTTAGCCAAGAGCACAGGGGAGCAGGAGGAGGAAACACAGATTCCTGCAAAGGAGAGGGTGGCTTCCAAAGGATAGAAATAAGAGGTCCGTGGGGATGAGGGTGAGTGGAGGGACCCATGGCTGCCCCACACTGGGCAAGAGAAATGGCCCAAAAACTCCACCCTGCTTAGTAGATGGAGGCTGAGAGCAGCAGTGAGCATGGGGGCGTCAGGTGGGGTGAATTTAGGTGGAGCCAACCAGAGTGAGCTGAGAGCCTTGGAGCAACCAAGGCTGGTGCTGGGTGTGCACTACGGAGCTTGGGGAAGGCACAATTGGCGCTTGCCCTTAGGGGAGCCCAGTCCATGTGGACTGTCCCTGTGCTTCCCCCTCCCTTGCGGTCTCTCTGCTGCCACCCACGCTGCTTCAGCTAGCAGGCAAGGCAGACCCCAAACACAGTGGCATGTCCAGGACACTTCAGGGGTGTAAGCAGGAGATGTCGCTCCAAAAATCTCACTTGAACCCCTGGTGTAGAGAGTGAGCGCAAGACTTTCCCGGGTAGGGTATGCATCACACACACTCAGGAATTCTGTCCTGGGCTCCACATTCCTGTCATCTTTCTAGTTCCTAGACCCAAAGGGGGGCTTCCTGGCTGCATGGTATGGACGAGGAGTATAAGGGGGGTGAAAGGCTCCAGACCCTGGAGGGTCAGCCCCCGGAGCCGCTCTGATGGTGGGTGGCGCCCTTGGGGACAGACAGATGCCTGAGCCCAGCGCCACCAGTGGGACAGCATCCCAGCTCCTGCCCCCATAGCAGAGGCTGCAGGTCTAGGTCCCCCTTAGAGTCTCTGCACAGTCACTGGTGGGGCTGGCTCCTTTACAGTCTCTGAGGGTCTCGCAGGCATGTCCATTCTCCTGTTGCACTTTGCTTGCGAGGCCTTTCAGAGCTCCGGCGCTGGGCCTCCTGAGCCGGCTGTCTGGTGGCAGGGCAGCCACAGGCTTCCCACAGTTACCTGGAACTTAATTCAGAACTTCTTGGTGTTCTAAAAATAGATGATTCCTTCCAATATTTTTATATCCCTTCCGAGGCTGCCAAGTTTTTGCTGGGAGTGAAACATGAGTTAAAACCGATATACCGGAACGGTATTAATTAGAGCCCAATGCTGCCAAGAGCTGCAGTTCGAAAATTACTAGCCAGCCACATCATGCAGTGCTGCTGTCGGCTTTTATAGCTGGAATTGGGACCTCGTGGAACCTGATTTTTTGGCAATAGTGGCAGTAACAGTGTCAGGGCTGCGCTGTGGGTGGGCTGGCGGCTGCAGTAGCAAGAGCTGGGGATGCAGGGCCCCGCAGGAGGTCAAGTTCCTACCCTCCCTGGGCTTCAGCCCTCCTCTGCATCCAGGAAAGTACAAGCTGATGAGCCAGAGGAAGAGTAGCCCAATAAAATAGTCAGAGCATGTTGAGATTTTCATACTATAAATAACTTATCCTGCTGGATTTTAAAAATTCCACTAAGCTATAATCATTAAGCTACAATAATAGCAGTGATACAATTAAGTTAATTTTAGGTTTTCCCAGTGACTTAGTCTTTTTTTTTTTTTTTTTTTGGTGGCGGGGGTTACATATTTTTAAATTTATATATATATATTTTACATTGTTGATCATTTTTGTACATTGATTTCTCCTTTCAGGTGTAAGAACACAAGAGTCTATGGTAACTTAGTCTTTTGACCCTGTTTTCTTTAGATTTATTTATTTATGCACACAAGAGCTAGGGTACAAGCCAGAGTCACGGGAGGTGAGAGGATTCACCAGAGACAGAGTGGGGAGCAGAACAGGCAGATCGATTGAAATACACTGCTGAGAGGAGCAGTGGGTGGGGCAGGAGAGGTCTGCTGTGCCATGTGGGTCCCCTCCCTGGACAGTGATCAAACTTGAGCTGCTATGCAGCGGATGCTTCATAGTGCAGCGCTTAACCCACTGTGCCACCAGAGAGACCCTTTGTTTTTTTCTTTTAGAGAAAATTTCCTCTGTAAAAGAGTGAACCAAATCCCACAGAGAAATTATTACTTATAGCAGGGATGATGGAAAGACCAAACTAAGAGAATCTAAGAGGTATATGAAGTTTAATTTGTTGGTAAAATAAATGAATAAGCAGAGGTCTGCCAGCTGTTGCACAGGCTTGTTCAAATAATATAACTAGAAGTCTTTGATCACCTTTTAAAAGAACCTGGTTGGCATGGCAAATACGCTCCACTCTGATCATTTATAGATAATGCCTGAGAGATTGCCATCAACTACTAGTGGGGGTGCATTTATGATTTTTTCCCCAGGTAATAATAGCTTTGTCTCTCAGGGGTAATTAGTTTTATTACCCACTCTCCAATTGCAAAGTCATTTCATGCCTCCTGAGTAGGAAGATCAGCTCTTGTACAATGCTTTGCAGTGTCGGTGGGCAAGCTAGACTATGTGTCCACTGGTACAGTGGAGGAGGGAGGGAGGGAGAGGAGAAGGGAAGGAGAGAAGGAGGGAGAAAGGGGGTAAGGACAGGATGGAGGGAGGCAGGGGAAGGGAAAGAAGGGAAGATGGGAGGGAGGGAAGAGAGAAAAAAGAGAAGACAAAGTAAAGGAAAGAAGGAAGGGAGGGAGGGAGATAGGAAGGAGGGAGGGAGAAAGAGAAGGCAGGAAGGGAGAAAAGAACTGTACTCAATGATACCAGTTTTGTTACTGTCCTGAGTGGGATTGTTTTCCCTTGTTGCTCAGAAAGTCCTGAACATGTGGAATTTCCTCAGAGGAAGTTTCATTCTGGGAAACACCATTAGAGGAACAGGCACCCTGAACTCTTCCGGAGCCCCCACTGAGTGCGTCTGTACAGGGAGACACGGGCCTGGCGCCCTCATGCCAGGTGTGTGCCTGCATTCATGGCCGTGACCTATGCAGAAACAGTAACAGCAAACGGTGCTTTAAAGTCACGGAGGCAATGGGAGAGAAAGGTTAGGAAATGCTAAAGAAACACAAGAAACTAAAAAATATCTGTCAAGTGTATAAGTGAGATTCTAGAAAGCAATATTTATGAGCAGGGAAGAAGATGAAACAGATCGAACACATCAACTCACAGAGTCAACAATCTCTACAGACAATGAAATGAAAAACAAAGCAAAATAAAACAAGTCCCAGATACTCTATGGTTGAAAGAAGCAAAGGCATCTGCAAGCAACCAGCAGTCAGTGAGGGAACAGAGGAGGCCTTGCCTGGACCTGAGGGAAAGGCTGGCTCAGCTGAAAGGGTGGGCGGGAGCCAGGAAGTCACATCTACCCCACTGGAGTCCAGGCTGGGAACTGAGCCTCATCCATTAGGTACATCTGCCCTTGCAGGAGGAAGGCCAGATAGACATATTGAAGTGGAAAATGGCAGACTGACCTGTTAATTAGTTGAAGTTGGGACATAGCCCGTAGACGGAAAGTTTCAGGGAATAACTCATAACTCTCAACGTCACAGGCACCTGGTTTCACGCATCCCAGATGATTTACCCCTTGCTTTTAGTCAATATATGCTCTGTAACCTAGTTGCTCAGGACTTAGACTTTTGAGTGATATCTCTGGACCTACCAAAACATAGTCCATTGGCATAAAAAAAGAACTTCCAGGCCTCCCTGGTGGCACAATGGGTTGAGCGCCACACTGTGAAGCATCCGTGGTACAGCAGTGTGAGTTTGATCACTGTCCAGGGAGGGGACCCACATGGCACAGCAGACCTCTCCTGCCTTGCCTGCTGCTCCCCTAAGCAGTGTACTTCAGTACATCTGCCTGTTCTGCTCCCCACTCTGTCTCTGGTGAATCCTCTTACCTCCCGAGTCTCTGACCTGTACCCCAGATCTTGTATGCATAAATAAATAAATCTTAAAAAAAAAAAAGAACTTCCCTCCTCCCTGAAGGAAACCTCCATCTCTGATGGAATTCTGCAGTAACAAGACGCTCAGACAAACAAAAGTGTAAGAGATAATCACCACAGAGCAGTAGAGAAAAACCGCACAGGAGGCCCTCACCCAGGAGGGCACTGGTCCAGAGAGACCCCAGAAGGAAGGGCAGCCACGGAGTGGGTGTGTAACCAGAAGACCAGAGTTCGAGCCACTTGTCACCACCAAATGCCAATAAAGTAGAGAGGAGTTGAATCTTCAAAGTGCACTTTAATCAGACAGCTGGCAATCTGGAAGACGGGGGGTTAACACCCTAAAGAAACCACCTTAGCATTTCATTTCCAGCTGCCTTTTCATAGTAAGTTTAACAAAGAGAGTTCATCAGTAAGGGACCTCCACTGCTGCCAGGAGGTGGTGATGTCCAGCTCCCCGGAGCTCCTTATCGCCCTCCTGACCTCAGGCTCGTACCAGTGTGCCGAGTCGGATCTTCAGACGTGTCCTTGGGCTGGAAAATTAACTTGGACCAGACAGGCCATGTGCAATATGTGTGGACAGGTTTCCTGCTAGACTAGCTTGGTGTCTCACCTAATCTCCTCCCCCTCCCTAGCCCATATCAGGTGTGAGTAGGTGTTGGCCGCAGAAAGTGAGGATAACAAGGGGTATAAGGTACAGGTGTCACTGAAACGCAGGCAATGGTGAAACTTAACCTTAGAACTGCATGGAGCTTAGAACTCCACATTATTGAGGAGGCAGCAAAAGGAATAATTTTAAATAAATCCTAAGTCAGGCATGCGTGTTGTAACCTTTAGTTAACTTTTAGTTATGACTAAGAGAATAGTAACAGAAGACATGGCTGACAAAGCAGTCACGGGAAAGCATAATACAAAGTTCACGAACTTAAAATGAGGCAAGACAGGAAGGAGGAGATGCCTGCTTTGTGTCCATCATCGGGCAGGGCCACGCTGCCCACCCTTGTCTTCCCCTGGACTTGGTGCCTGGCTGCATCCTGTGCCTACGAACATTACAAACCCCGCATCCACCAGAGCTGCCCGTGCTTTAAATCACCCAGTTGTCTTTTGAGTGATCTAGTAACAAGTAGGAAGAAACACCCCCCACTGACTCACATGCATGCCATCCCTGGCATTCGCGTGCCTTTGAGTCTGCCTGCCTCGGAGCCACTGTTCTCTCTGCCTTTAGTTTCCCTTTGTGCATCTGAACATTTCTGTGGCTTGTGTTTTCTGCTGCTGGTTTTTTTTTTTTTTCTTTCAGTCTTGGGTGTCTGAAAAATCCCTCCTTTTCCATATGTCTAGGAAGGTATTTTCAGGGCATAGAAAACTCCAAGCTGGTGTTTTTCTTCTAGGCCTTTAAGACGCTGCTCTCTGTTTTCTGGCTCATGCCGATGGTCTTGTGGTGGCTGCCATTCCTGTCTGTGTCTTTTCACCAAGTGCCTTATTTCTCTGGTTGTCTTTCAGACTTTTCTCTTTCTTTAAAGAACTCCTTCTATGATGTGTCTCAGTGTGATTTTCTTTGTTTCACCTGCTTGGGAATCACTGGGTTTCTTGGCTCTGTGCATTTGTAGTTTTCATCAAATTTGGAAAATGGTGGCCATTAATTTTCAGAGAACGCTTGCCTTGCTCCCCGCTTTTCCTGTCCTCAGGAGACTCTGTTTTCCATTTGACAGCTGAGTTCTGCCCTGCCATTTGCTTCTACAAAACATCTCCTTTTCTTTGGGTTTCATTTTTCATCCTTTTTCTGCCTTCAGAGTCTCTTTTCTTCTTCTGAGGCGTCTAATCTTTTATTAAAATTACCCGTTATGCTGCCCGACAGTGGACACAAAGCAGGCATCGCCTGCTTCCTGTCTTGCCTCATTTTAAGTTCGTGAACTTTGTATTATGCTTTCCCGTGACTGCTTTGTCAGCCATGTCTTCTGTTACTATTCTCTTAGTCATAACTAAAAGCTAACTAAAGGTTACAACACGCATGCCTGACTTAGGATTTATTTAAAATTATTTATTAAAATCACAATGCCCCCCTGGTGGTGCAATGAGTTAAGCACTGTGAAGCAAACCGCAGTCACTACAGCACAAGTTCTATCCCTGCCTCCAGCCAGAGAGGTGACCCACATGGTGCAGCAGACCTCTCCTGCCTCACCCGCTACTCCCCTCAGCAGTGTGTTTCAGTCCATCTGCTTCACCCGCTGCTCCCCTCAGCAGTGTGTTTCAGTCCATCTGCCTGTTCTGTTCCCTACTCTGTCTCTGGTGGATCCTCTCATTGCCCACACCTCTGGCCTATACCCCAGCTCTAGTATGCATAAATAAATAACTCTTTTTAAAAAATAATAAATAAAATCACAATGTAAAGTACTTTCCATCCCTCAGACTTTGGTCTGGGTGTTCTGTGACTTCAGGGGCCCTGCCTGCTCAGCAGCACCTGAGGTGCCTGCAGTCTCCAGCCCGCAGCTATCCTGCCTCCATCTATACCCACTGGTTCTGTAGCTGGTCATTCTGACTGACTGGTAATTGTTTCCTCACTGTGACCTGTGTTTGCTGCATAAGTGCCAGCTTGCCTGAGACGCACTGTGCGTGCTGTGTGTATGGAGACTGTGTGTGTGGTATGTGTACTGCATGCACATGTCATCCGTGCATGTGCTCACATGTGCGTGCAAGCTCTGCTGTGTGGGTGAGTCTCTGTTGGAGACCTTGACTTCCTCTCTCCACGGCCTGTGTCTGGACAGGAGGAGGGAGTAGCCCTCACAGGGCCCAAGGCTACAATCATCTGAAATCAAAACATACTGGGATATTCTATTTCATGGTCAGCACAGAGACATGTGCACCAGACCCAGCACCACATATCCCGCCAATCAGAAGCTCCAGGCTGGCAGTGAGTGATGAATGCTTGAGAAGAGATCTGGCCTGGTAGAGCTCATGTGCCATGAGGCCACATGACATGCGGACCTGCCATGTCATGGGAGAGAAATGGCCCGGCACGAGGTCATCTCAAGCAGGTAGGGTCAGCAGGACCAGCCCCAAAGCCCCCTGCAGGGTGACTGCTTCATGTCAGGATGGGCAGGCCTGAGTGTTGAGGAGGCCAGTCACTCTTCTTCCCATTTGATTCTGTACTGGCCTCAAATTTTTCCATTTCTAGGAAAGTATCTTCATGCTCATTGTCCCAGATTAAAGGGCTCAAGAGGGCATGTCTTCTTGCTTCTGCTGAGGGTGGTCTGGGCCACAGCAGGATCTGCTGACCTTGCCTTCATGGGTTCAGGCACTAACTGGAGGAAACACTGGGACAGCCGCTGGGAAAGCCAGGTGTCCCCGGCCCTGTCACAGGTGCATCTGCAGCCCCTGACCCTGCACCTGCTAAGGCCCCAGCTGATCTCACTGTGACTGCTGAAGCCAGCATGCTGCATTCATGAATGCATGGTAAAAGTGGAATGTTCTAGACTAGCATGGGGAACTAGAAATCTGGGGTCCACAGTCTCTGAACTGCTGCCTGAGAGATTGCAAATCTATAATGATACATTTATTTACCTTTTTGTTAATGAAACACATGCAGGGGCAAGGAAAAGCAGGAAAAAGCAAAAATGCAGGTTTAATGAAGAAGCATTTCTGTTTTTCAAGAACCTTGGTGATGGATGTGTGTGGTGCAGGGAGCATCTGCAGGGTCTGCATGAGGCCTGCGAGGCCCCTCAGCCCACTCAGCATCTGACCCGCTTGCTGGGAAGCTCTCAGCTTCGTGAGACGCTGCCTGGAGGTGCCGGCTTAGCATAAGCCAAAGGTGAGGTCACTTTTTACTCTGAGAAGCTTGCCTTTCCATCCAAAGGCTGTTTTCTAGATTATTTTTTGCCCATCTTCTACTATGAGTTTTCTGGCGCATATATAAAAGTGCTGAAATATCTACCCTATGTTGGCTCCATAATAGAAGCATTGCAGGCAGTTGAGTGATGCAGTTTGATATCAGTGTTATCAGATGCTTCAAGCAGAAAAGCAGATAATTATAATAATCATTAAATATTTCATGCAACTCCTGAGTCAATCAAAGATAGCTTTGGGAAGTTTATGTTGATGAGGGTGAAACATTAGAGGTGGTGTTCTGGTATAGTCAGTTAAAAATTCAACACTGAACATAAAATTATTTGTGTGCAATGATGTGAACATAAATTTTGGTAGTGCAGAATGCTGTGGCAAAAGCTATGTTCCCCCTGAACTAAAAATCTTTGAATTAGAATTTCACTTTGCATTGATGCTACTGCTTCCATAGTTGATATTTGCTTTCAAACAAGCTGACTCTACTCATCAAAATGGGAGCTTAGTTATTAGATGTACAAATTTTTAACATATGCACAGAATAATTAAGCCATGTATTTTAGGGCAAGGATGGTGTTGAATATAAAAAAGCCCCTGATACAACAATAGTGTTGGAACAACTAGGAAATAAACCAATAAGACAACCAAGGAAATAAAAATAATGCTTGACCCTTATGTTATGTCCTATAAAAAAAAGTGATTTCAAGATGACCAGCAACTCAGAACATAAAGCTGAAACCACAGAGCTTCTAGAATAAAATGGAAACTTTCATCTTCATAGTAAATGGTGAAGAGTCACTGGCCACACACACCCACAATACAAGCTGGACTTCCTCAAAACCATAAACTTGGGTCCTCCCTGGTGGCGCAGCAGGTTGAGCGCCTCACTGTGAAGCATCCACAGCACAGAAGTGCCAGTTCGATCCCCAGCCAGGGAAGGGACCCACACGGCACAGCAGACCACTCCTGCCTTGCCCACTGCTCCCCTCAGCAGTGTGTTCAGTCAGTCTGCCTGTTCTGCTCCCCACTCTGTCTCTGGTGGATCCTCTCACCTCCCACGACTCTAGCCTGTCCCCCAGCTCTTGTGTGTATAAATAAATAAATCTTTTTTAAAAAACCATAAACTCATTTCTTCTAACACAAGGACAAGGCAGATGAGGCGGGCAGTGCTCACAGTCACAAGTCTGACCAGGACATGCATCCAGAGGGCACTTCCTTAAACACCAGCAAATCTATACCAAAACAGCCCGGTCTTGAAAGGAAAGGAACCGACCACTCTCAATAGCTAGTGTGTGCTGTTCTGTAAGTGAACAACAAGTCTTCATGGGCAGGCCTAGCTCAGCGCACTTCATCCTCACTAGCTGGCCCTGATTAAGATGGCTGACAAACCGAGTGTCCTCCTGAGTCCAGATCATCTGGACCCCATACACTGTGAGACCAAGTGGCTCTGACCAACAGATTGGTCGCTCCGCATCCCACTCCAGGGCCAGTGCTGAGAGAAATAAAAGAGTGAGTCCAGATAACAAGTTGTGAAATACTAGTCGAGGTTGTTTTCATAAGACTCCCAACCAGAACCGTCTCCATTCTCGGGAGAGGATGAAGCGTTCTGCCAGGAAAGGCATCTTACGTGCAGGGCTCCCAGGGGGTAACCACAGGAGGCAGTGCTCTCTGTTGAGGGGCGTGAAAGGTGGGTACAGCTGTCAGCAAAGGGAGGTCCCATCTCCAGGGTAACCCTGGGCTTTGCACCTCAGCACCCCCAGCTGTTCAGCCCTGTCCACAGACACAGGGGTTTGTGCCAGGCCCAGGGATACAAGAGTGCTTTGCTCATGCATACACTAGGGTCACTCACCCCACCCCCACCCCTGGCGGCCACCTGTTTCCACTAGAGAGGAGAAGCAGAAACAATTGAGGTTGCAGTCCCCCAACAGAACCAGCCACCCAGAAACCTGCACAGAGAGGGGTCAGGGGAGAAGGCACCTAGGGACTGCCTGGTCCTGATAGATGACAAAAGGCCAGGAAGTGTGATGAGCTTCTGTCCTGCCCCTGGGGGGAAAGCGTTCAGCTGCACTGTGGAGGAAGTGGGGAGCGTGGCAAAGAGAGAGAGCGCCCCAGTACGTGAGATGCAGCCTCTCAGTAGGCAGTGGACGTGGCCTGGGACAACCAAGGCAGGTCCCTGAGTTGACGTCTACCACAGGTCTGGTCAGTCCTTGGCCTCTGGCTGCTTGTCACCTTCATCTTGCATAGCGAAGGTGTTGGCTCATTGTGATGCGGAACAATCACTTTCTAGTCCCACTTGAAACCAGCAATTTGCCAAAATGCCATTTAACAAAATGTTTTGCACCAAAAAAAAAAAAGTACATGATGGATAATCCCCACAATGGAAAAACAACCAAATTCCCAAAATAGCCCTTGCTGTGGGAGCGTCTCTGCTTGATGAGCTTCATCTGCTGATTCATCCTCTCTTCAGGACCTTTCTTCTGTACATGTACGTGCAAAAGAAAAAGAAAGCCCATTTTTCGAAGTAAACATGCTAATTTCGTAAATACGGTTTTCAAAAACACAGTGGTACGAATCCCACATGTCAATCAAAGGCAATCAAACACACCCACATTCATTCTTGCTTTGTTTCATTGTGGTTTTGTCATTGTTGTTGATTTTATTGTTATTTTTCTTTTCTTATTCACCTATATTCCACCTATGAGTGAGTGGCGCATGGGTGAATTGGTGATGGAAATGCTAAGGGAACTACACCAAGAAAAGCAAGCAAACATTGTAAGAAAAATAGATTAATTAATTAAAAAAAACAAAACTAAATGCATTCACGTTTTCGAAGGGTTCTTCCCTAACCTCAAATCCTGTCTTGCCTTTGTTGCAAGGTCATTTCTTTCTCAGCCAGAGTCACCGGTCATCTTGAGTGTGACTGTGGATAAATCTTTCATAAGAGCTTTATGTCACAAGACAATCGAGAGAGAGGTTGTTAGATGTTGACTCTGGATGCAGGGTCTGAGCAGTGCTCTCTTAGCAGTGAGCATAATGGGGAGAGCTCAGTCTGCCCAAGTGGAAGGGCCAAGGTAAGTCTGGGGCATAGCTCATTGACACATGGAACATTCCAGGGTATCCAGTTATGTTCATGCAAGTCACCAAAAGTACCTGGAGACGAAGGCTCTACTCTCAGGCCCCCACCCAGGATGCCCTGAATCCAGGTAACTGTGGGCTCCCTTGAATGGGGCTGTCGGGGCTGGGGTCTTGAGCTAATGCTGGCAGCATCCCCTACTCCCATGCACAAAGCCAGGCTGACCCTGCCCAGCCCAGACAGGTGCCAGCCCCACTCAGCATAGCACTGCCTGGACACAGCTCTAATGCAGGGAGGATGAAGGGAGAGAATCAGACTGGCAGCATTTCCTGGGTTCTCTGCCTGACCTTGCTCTGGCTCTGCTGCTCTCCATGTGGCATATCACCCCTGGCTCCTGGGGTCCCTGGGACAAGATTGATAAAGGTGCCACTCTAACTCTCTGCAGTCACAAGTCTCAGTAACTCATAACACCTGTCCCTGCTCGCGCCCTCATAACCATACACACCCAGGGAGATCTTTTCCACCAAGGACAACTCCATCTCCCCGTCTAGTTCTGCTTCTAAACAGGTTCTCAAGTCCCCCAGGCAGCATCAGCCCCTCAACTAAGACAAACCTTTCTTGGGGCGTCCACCTGATGGTTTCCACTTCTGGGCAAGTAAGAGGCTGTGGGGCCCAGAATAGAGCTCTGACATGTAAAGCGATGACTGCAGGTGAATGCTGACTTCAGTCTCCAGGTGAAGGGAGACAGTTATTGATCCAATTTGTATTAAACAGTCAGCAGTACCAAAGCCCTCACACCTTGATTCAGAGACACACCTGCTGGCAAGACTACCTGTTGCATCCAAAAAGACCATATGCATATGCAGAAGAAAAAACGTGGCCCACGTCACAGGCTGGGACCTTCCCGCACCTCTGGAATGAATGCGGGTGACAGGGATTTCCTGGGGCACCCGCACTTTTCCTGCAAGCGTAAGTTTCTCACCCTCCAAGGCAGATCATGCTGCACAGGTTGCTTAGCCACGGTCTGGGCTGCAGCACACCCTTGCAAGGAAGCAATGAGATTGCTGGGCACAGCGCCCACCAGGTCCTGCTCTTGCAGCTAGGTTCTGTCACCACCATCTAAGATGCTCTGATTATAAACATCCGATTGAAAACCCTGGGCTATATGCCCGCACAGGACGCCGCACAACATTCCCTCTGCCACAGCACCTGAGAGAAAGGGTGGGAGATGTGGAGGAAATACTGATGTGGGAGAGAAGCTTCCAGAAATGGGTGTTTTGTTGCTGGAGCAAGGTGTTTCCTCAACGCAGCAGCTTAGAACATCGTCGTATTCATGACTCAAGGTTTAGTGATTGCCCTCAGACTCCGGGTGGCCTAAGAGCAGACCCTGTAGGCTCCTCGCGTGTGCGCCTTGGCAAGAGACGGAGCTGGCAGATGCATCTAACTGGTGGGGACGCGGGCTGGGGACCCTGGTGCAGCGAAGGAGGTGCGCCTCGCTTCTCAGGTTCAGTCCGGGCAGCAGGGGCAATGCCAGGAAACCCACTCTGGGAGCCAGTCTGCTTTCTTCTGCTCAGAAAGTTTCAGAAAAGTGAACAGCACCTGTTTCTCAGTGGAAAAAAAAGAGAAAGAAACCCAGCTCAGATGAGAGTGTATGTTTGTGGGACCATGGGCACAGACCAGCTGCTGCCTGCTCCAGGGCCCTGGGTGCGGGGGCTCACCCTACTGGGGGCCCGGATGCTGCCAGCAGTCAGAAAAATGAGTCTAAGGTCTCAATAACGACTGGTAGATGTCAGGGAGATGGCGTTGTCCAGAATGGATCTGCTGGGGTCCTGGGTGCCGGGAAGAGCTGGGCACGACTGGACCAAGAGTTTCTTGGGGTAAATCCCAAACATTCCTGCTGATATCACTTCCCAGGGAGCTGCTGGGTTGGGGCCCACCTCGGTAGCCTTGTCCCGTTCTTCTGGTAACTCGCCCCGCTCCCTCTGGTTTAAAACACTAGCTGTTGCTGCTTTGATGTTTATTTCCTGGTGTGTTCTCAAAGAAAATAAGAAAATTGAAAACCTAACCATCTTTTAATTAGTGGATGATTGCATAATTACATGTATACATGAATACCTGCGTGAATAATTACATTTTGAAATTTAAAACTACACTTTTTAATTTAAAAAGTGGAAGAACAGATCAATCACTGGTAATGAGGTTTTCCCACTTCCTCATTAGTAGCTTTACTAATATTTTATTTTATTACTAACTTTATTAGTAAAGCTACTATACTTCTTTGCTAATAAAGAAAATTCCTTACAAAACTAATCACAAATCATTTTTCTCTTTCTGATTTTAAAATCAATTTAGCTCTTTTTAGAACAAAGTTCTACAAGAACTTAAGTCTTAGTAGAACTACTACTTGGTAGTTAATGGGTCTGGTGTAAATTTTTGCATAAGGAGATGATATTAAAAGGCAGTGGAGGTAGCTGTACACAGAGTAATTCAGAAACAACTCTTGTGATACCTTTTTCCTTCTAATCTTTGTTCCATTCATTTTGTAAATGAACATTAAGTGCTATTTTTCCTGCTGTTTGGTGGGTGTTATTATTTATTTTTTTAAAAGATTTATTTATTTATGCATACAAGCACTGAGGTACAGGCCAGACGTGTTGAGGGGGGAAGGTGAAAGGATTCACCACAGAGAGCGGGGAGCAGAACAGGCAGATCAATGGAAGTACACTGCTGAGGGAAGCAGCGGGCACCGCAGGAGAGCTCTGCTGGGCCATGTGGGTCCCTTCCCTGGCCAGCGGCAGGGATCAAACTCATGCTGCAGTGGCTGCGGTTTGCTTCATAGTGCATTGCTTAACCCACTGCGCCACCAGGGAGTCCCGGGTGTTATTATTTAATATCAAACAAATTACCTCCATATTACTTAATATCAAAACTTTCTGTATCATTAAGTCATCTTGTAAAAAAATAACTGAAATTATTTGACTAAAATATATTCACAATCATTCTACAAAAGAGCTACAAAAATAATTTTTGAAAGAATGAGCTTGACTGTGGGTGAATCAGTCCAGGCATGAGACATGGGTGGTGTTGGATTCTAGGTGGGACGAAGAGGCAGGAGCCAGAGAACATTCATACACAGGCACAGGTACACATGTCCTGTTTTTCTTTCAAGAGCCAGCATCCTTTGAAGTCTTGGCCCCTGAGGGAAGGAGCAAGAACAACTTTCAAACATGGCAGTTTCTCAGTCCCCACCACAAGGGTGATGAAGCAGCCTTGGCAAGAGCGAGGGCCTAGTTGGAAGCTAACCCATGAGCAGGCATCTCAGCCATGGGGCATATGATGGAGATGATTTAAAAATCGAATTTCTGTGAATTCAATTATCTCCTTTTTTTTAAGACTTATTTATCTATGCATGCAAGAACTGGGGTACAGGCCGGAGGTGTGTGGGGGGTGCGGTGAAAGGATTCACCAGAGGCAGAGTGGGGAGAACAGGCAGATAGACCTAAATATACTGCTAAGGAGAGCAGCAGGCAAGGCAGAAGAGGTCTGCTGCGCCATGTGGTTTCCCTCCCTGGCCAGGGATGAACCTGGGCTGCTGTGTCGCAGATGCTTCACAGTGCGGTACTCAACCCATTGCGCCACCAGGGAGGACCCAAATTCAATTCTCTTTAACGGTTTTTCTATGAACTGACCTGGAGAATCTATGTCCTCCAAATATAGTTCCCAGATTTTTAATCTAAAACTTGATAAGCTGTTTCTATCACCTCTATGCAGACATATGCAGCGTTTGGGACACCCAGAACAATCTCTGAGCGCAGATGAAGTTGGAGGACTTACACCAGGAGGCTGACCACGAGGCTACAGTAAGAGGCATTGGGTAAGCCTACAGGTGAGGTGGATGGGCTTGTCTACAGCATAGATCAGAGCCCAGAACTAGGTCCACACTAAACAGTCACTGGATTTTCAAAAAACATTGCCAAAACATTCCAATAAGAAAAAAATCTTTCAGCACAGGTTTCTGGACAATCTGGATATATCTGCAGGTGTGGGTCCCTGCCTCACACCATGCACAACAGACTCAAGTATAAAAGGTAAAATGATGAAATTTTAAAGGAAAATACAAGAGTATATTTTCAACTTGTGGTGGACAAAGGTCTCTTAGATCACAGAAAGCAGCCACCATTATAAGCTTCATTCAAATGAAAATGCTTTCATAACTGAAAGATACCACTGAAAATAAATACACAAGCCATGGAGTGTGGGAGAAAGCATTCTCAAAATCTTTAGGGTCTCCACCTGGTACCTCCCAGGTGACCTAAGGGTTGAGTCTCAGCGCTATCACACTAATGATTACCTGAGTTCAATCCCCGGCCAGGAAGCTGAACCACATGGCGCAGCAGGCCTCTACTGTCTTGCTCACTGCTCTCCTCAGTTCTGCTCTCCTCTCTGTTTCTGGTGAATCATCTCACCCCCACACCTCAGCCTACGCCCTAGTTCTTCTATGCATAAATAAATAATAAGATAGAATTTTTTTAAAGTCCTTTATCTTTGCTTGATAAAGGACTTGCATATCATAAGGAATCTCTGCATTCAATAATAAAAAGAGCAATCTGATAAGAAGAGTAAAATTTTAACAGACACTTTATGAAGGAAAATACACAAATGATGAGTAGCACGTTAAACAGTTTTCAGTATCATTAGCCCTTAGTGAAATGCAAATTAAAACCAGAATGAGATCCCTCTTCACACTTCCCAGGATGGCTGAAATTAAGACTGACAGCACAATTGCTTGGCACAGGAACTTCACACATTGTTGATGGGAATAAAAAAATGTGACAAACACTTCCGGTGAAGAGCTGTCGGTACTTTTATGAAACTAAACACACACTTACATACGGCCGATAACTCCACTCTGGGAGCTTGCCCCAGAGGAGTGAGATACGTCTATGCTGTGCTTGCAGTCAACCTTCTCCTACTTCCCACTCCCCCTCTCTCAACTTCCTCCATTTCTAAGAAGTGTAGTACTTAGCAGACCACGGCTGACACCTCTATGACTCCCACCTGCTTCCCTTGCCCCATCACTTTCGGCCCCCACAAACAGGACATCTAGCACACAGTACAGGTACAATAAGTACACACCACCTATTTCTCAGAAAAATAGGTAAACAGATGATTTAAGTGATAAAAAGCAATCATTAAATAAAAAATATATTATTATGTGATAAAAAAATGATTCATTCACCAGCTTAGTTTACAAGCTGCAAATGCAATGAGGTGGGATCAGCCCCTGTTCAACTGGCCTGGCCTCTGGAACAAGGAGGTGACCTCAAAGGCTTGGGGACTTGGGCTAGCATGGTGGTTCTGCAGTGTGCCTGGGCATGAGCAGTGCTTGACCAGTGTAGGCCAAGGTCAGCCAAGGTCAGCCAAGCTGCAGCTACCTAAAGTTCTTGGTTCTGTTTGGGGGGAAAACCTGTTAGGCAATGGTTTCAATGCTAATTTGGTCAAGACAAAGGATAGTTTTCTCTTATGCACCTTTGGATTTTTCAAAAATCCAAAAAGTTGAAATAAGCAAGCACCCAGATCACAGAATGTGACGATGGCATGCGGCAATCTTCCAGAAAAGAGGCTGCTAACGTGGATCCCTGGACTAGACAAAAATTCAGGGAACAGGATTTTTAAATCCAGCAAAATCCTTTCAGCTCATCTAGATTGTTCCTATGGCATTAATAACATAGAACACTGAGAGAACATTTGATCTTTAAACTTAAATGGGAAATTAACTAGTGCGAAGGTTGTCTGCAAGGGCAGGCCTTGTCCCACCTCACGTCTCACTGACACACACTCAGGTCCCTAATTATTTTCACAGTAACGAGTGAAGGAAGGCCAAGCAGAAATGTCACCGCTAACATCTTTCTGCAGGAACCTGCGCTGAAGCCACTTTAGTTAAGGTTCGCATAGCCGTGAGACAAGATGTAAGGGCTACGAGGAGCTGCAATCTGCAAGAGTGAGCCGGCATGCTCAGAATGACTCGTTTACCCCTCAAAGCTCCACTTCCAGGGCGAATTCACCGTGTCAATGCATGCACCCCCTCCCTGAAGCTGGGGTCTAGGCAGCTGCCCAGCCGTGCCTGCACCCACCTGGTCAGTGCTGGCCAGAGGGGAGCAGTAGGCCTATGTACCACGGAGAGACAACATGATGGGTTTCCAGACCCCAAGTCACATTATCTTTGAGTTTTCAAATCTTTTTTTGCATACACTGAAGCTGATTGTAAAACTCAAGTGGAAACAATGGCTCAGGTAGCGGGGACCCCAGGCTGCTTCTAGAGCCCTGTGGGGACAATGATGAGGGACAGAGGGGTGCTGGCTTCATAGGAAGACACCAGACAGTCAATATTTGGTTTAAGCAAGAAGTCTGTAAAGAAATGAAAGAGCTAGTGGGGAAGTCTGAGCCTCAAAGAAATGGAGAATGTGAATAAAAACTTGGCAGTGTAGACAGGTGTCTGGTAGTTCTCGGCCAGTCCAAGCCGTGATAACGCCACAGAGTGTGGGCGGAGACCTGAGGCACTGGGGACTGGGGAGCTGAGCACATGTGCACTGTTGTCATTTGTTAAGAAAAAAGCCTCAAGTGTGACTCCAAAATAGAGCGAAATGGAATAAGTATGTTGTGTTCGCTTATAGCAGCTGAAGGTCAGGTCTTCATCCCTAGCAGTCATTGCCTTGGTGACTCATAAAATCTGCCATGAGTGAAAGCCCCCAGCTCCTTCTGCTGCCCGAGGCTGACTGCGTGCCTAGGGACACTGCCTGGGGAGGGTGCCACCTGCATAGGTGTCTTTTGAAGGGAGAGTGTTTCCTTGCCATTTTGTCTGCCATAGAACCTACTTTTCTTTTTGAAGACATTATTGATTAGAAATAGATCAACTTTTTAAAAGATGAGAGAAAAACCAGCTCTTAAACATTCACGTCACATCCTTTTCCCAAAGGCTGTGTCCATCATGTCAGAAAAAAAGATCATGAAAGGGAGGGAAACCAGGCTCCATGGCCAGACCCTCCCAAAGCCCGCTGACACCACCACACAAGACACCAACAAAGAGCCAGAGAATGTCCAAGAGCCAGCTCCATCCTGGCCTTTTCAGTGCTGTAGGCTGACGTCCAGGTCGAGAGGCTGAGAGCCCACATCAACCTCTGCTCCTCCAAACCCACGGCATCAAAGAAGTTGTGCAGTGGCAAACAAGGGCGTGGGAGGAGAGTAGGAGTGTGGGAGGTGAGAGCACCTGGCAGTGAATGAAATGCCCTCCATGAGGCCAGAGGCTGAGGGAGCCATGGACCTGGAGATGGGACTGGCAGAGACCCGGTTATGCCCAGGTGGCCTAGACAGGAAGGACCCCAGTATTCTAGAATGACCATGTGATTTAAGGCATTAGAAGGAAGGATAGTGAATGACCATGGAGCCCCAGAGAAGTCATTCATCCAAGACTAACCGGGCTGCGGAGCCACTTCTGCTTTTGATCTTCAGGCCCAGGCTAAAGCGGGAGCACTAAGCCCTATGCCTAGGGCAAAGCTGCCGGAGAGAGAACCCAACAGTGAAACGTGGCCACGAAGGAGACCTGGGCACTGCCTGGGGGACACTGTCCACAGACAAGGACCCCTGAGAGCCAGAGGCAAGCATCCAATACACCCAGGAGAAACCCCCTCCTTTAGGCTGGTATAAAGGCCACAGAGGCAGGGGTCGGTCACTTCATCCTTTGGAAAGGATGCTGGCTCGGAGTGCTCTCTTCTGTAGCCCTGGCAGGAAATCTGCAGTTACTCCCACTCCCCCACCCCCCACCACCACCCCACCCCCACTTTGCCAGCTGCCTGGGAAATGACCTTCATCTCTCAGCTGCCATCACTGCAAGGCAAGCGCATCAGACCTGCCTGGCAAGTGCCCCAGGAATGAGCGGCCTGGCTGGCTGCACACAGAGACTGGAGACTGGAGACTTGAGGCCAGGCTGCCACCAGGTCCCACTCACTTCCCATTCAGCTTCCTTCCGGTCCCAGCCCCAGCAGGATGGCTCTTCCGCCCACATCCTGCCATCCTGTCCTTCTGTTGCTGCCCGCTGGGGTCAGCAATAATCACATGTGTTTCTTGAGGCTTCAAACTAAAAGGCATGCAGAGACTTCAAACTTGAATTTTATTGCCAAGAGCCAAAAAAAATATTCCTGATGTAAAGATCTAGGATTTGATGAACTCCCTAAAATTGAAAGTCTGCCTTTTCTTGAGCTAGTTGAAATGAATCTCTGTTTCTTACAGTCAGACATTCTCAGGTTGAGTCACCACCCAGAGGACTCAGTTCCTGCCTGTCTCCATTTAATATGGAAGCTGTGGGGGACCGGAGGTGGCCATCAGCTCCCTAAGGGCTGACAGTGAGTCAGCCTGGATGTGGGCACAGGACCGAGCTCTCCCACCCCTAACTCAGAACTGGGCATGTATCTCATATTTATCGTCTATGTTTAGATAATGAGACTTTCATTCAACAGGCTATTAATTATTTTACTCAGCATGAATATGGAGGAATTTTATCATCTTCTAAGGACAAAGAAACATGGGGAGCTTTAGAACTGGCCTTGGTGCTCTTAACTGTGCCTTTAAATATTCAACAACACATAGTGAAAATTCAACCATGTTTTCATCTCAAATGTTTGAATTTTTTATTTCCAATGAAACAGAAGATGGGTTCATCCTCAGAATTTTTGGAAAACTCCATTAATCAATAATGAACTCCAGTACCAACAACAACAAATATTAAAAACGCATGGTATTGAGTTTATGATGTGGCATTTATTATAGATTAGGCGTGGAGATGAACTGATCTGCACCTCTCACAAAGCAGCAGAGGTGGGTTGGACTTGAGCCCATGCATGTGGGTACATTGGGCACTGCAGTGCCTCCCACACCCCTCTGCCAGCTGGAGCCCACCCTTTGCCAGCTGCCTGTCTCAGCTGCCAGTAGGAGTTGCGGGTGCTAACCCTGGGGTCCATGGCAACGGCTCACTGACATGGGGCACAAAAGAATTCCTTCCCCTGGGGGGATGACACCTTGGGGATGTGATGTAGACCCCACCCTCCACCCCCACCTGCGGACTCAGAGTCACTTTTCTCTTCCATCATTTTCCCCACAGTACCTCTCACCTCTTTGGCCACATGCACCTGTCTCAAGCTCTGGAGCAGTTGATACTATGTCCCCAAGGTGGGGTGGCTGCATGTGCTCCCAGGGATGCGGGATGGGGGAGAGGGCGAATTCTACTTCTCATCTCTCAACAACTTCTGGTTCTGTGTTCAAGTCAACTTAGAGTCTGGAGATCCTTTCACCAAAAGAGTTGAAGCTGCTAGCAGACACAGGAAGAGTCTAGACATGAACTGAGAGCTGCCACCTGGTATTGGGACTCCTCATGCTGTAGGTTAGCAGGTACAGGAGGGAACCGCCCACCTAGGGCGACTCACCCTAACCACCAAGAGGTCAGTATGAGGAGGTAATCCTCTTGTGCAGTTTAACAGAGATGGTAAGTATAAGACTGGAAAAAAAATCAGTGGAGGAGGGGCCCACTTCCACTCAAGGTCCCAGGGCCATATGGGACAGTGGTGGGTACCATTTGTCCTCCAGCCTCCTTAAATTCATGGGTGGAAAGAAGTCAGTGTGGAAAGGATGTGGGTTTCAGTTCTGCATGGGGTGGACTGTCAGAGACATGTGCCCACACTGACTCACTCCACTAGGCTGGTACCCCCCGCCCGCCGTAATCCCTCCTGGCGTGTGTGTCACAGCCCCTTCCTGCAGCTGTCCCTGGAGTGCCACAGCCCTCTGCTGACTGGCACTGCCCTATCTGAGAAGTCACGAGCTCCTTCTAGGTGTGGCCCACAATCCATAAGTCACTGATATAAGGGAATGAAGTCTTGGCTTCTTGCCTCAGGGGGTACAACTCAGCAGTGATTTCTGCTTAAGGGCCTTGGGGCTCAGACCACAGTTGGACTTGCCTGTGAGTACCGTTTGGTGGGCTTTCCCTCCTCCCTCCATGAAAATCCCTCCCTTGACAAATCATCAGCAAATTTTGATGTTGAGATCTGCTTTTAAAGAATAAGAACTGGGTGTTGGGTTGCTCCACACTTAATTATCATTGTTCCCATAAGAAAGAAAACATGACTTTTGATTTTGTCACTGGCTTTTACAGCTCACCTTCCAGTTTTACTGGGGCTAATGCAATTTTGAACATAGCCACCCACATGAGTAGAACTGAACAAATAGCTAGCAAAATTAAAATTACCAACACGATATGACGGCTTTATAAAAAAATCAATATTGGCTTACACATCACACTCAATCATCAATAAAGGACTTCCTAATGATCCAAGAGTCCAAATGGATTGTTCTAATTCATTATTGTCACTTTTGAGAATCCCATCCTGTTCAAGTTGTGAGATTTCCTTTGGTCCTCCTTCTCAAAAGAAAAGTGATTCCTATTCCCAGCTAATAAAATTATTTTCTTCATGATCTCCAGGAAATGATCATGAAAGCTGGGGGGAAAAAGAATGTTAATTATATTTTTAAAATAATTTTCTTGTCAACCATAATTGCAGCACCTTGTCAATTATATAGCTGTGCTCATGGTTTAGAAAGACGGAAATTTTTCCAGTCAGTCCAGATGTTTTTATATTAGTTTTCAAATTATGCAAGCAAAGACCAAAGGGCTCAGGTCATGATGAACAAAGCAAAAAAAAGAAAAAAACAAAACCAGAGAGAGTTCATCTAAGAGAGGATCTCTGTAGCTTCCACTATTCACCCCAATTCCTTCAGTTTCACATTTGCGCCCTGTTTCCTTTTATATTTTAATTTTATTATATTGTGAGAAGAACATGGAAAATGAGCTCTGCCCTCTCTAGGATCTGTTGTCACCGACCACAGGGACCACAATGTAGATCAGATCTCCAAAACTTGCTCATCTTATGTAACTGAAACACAATGACTGGAAACTGTTGGCTTCCTTCTCCTCCAGCACATGGAACCACCATTCCACTCTTTGTTTCTATGATTTGACTGCATTGAAGTGTAATCATGCAATATTTGTATTTCTGCTACTGATTAAATTCATTTTTCATAAAATCCCCAAGGTCATCCATATTGTCTCCTACTGCAGAATTTCCTTCATTTTTAAGGCTGAATAGTATTCCAGTGCACATACACAGCACATCTTTCTTATGAGCTCACCTGCCAAAGGACATTCGGCATTTTCCTAAATGCTGTAATCAACATGAGAATGCAGATAACTCTTCATTATCCTGACTTCCTTTGGAGAAATAACCAGAAGTGAAATTACAGGATCATATGGCAGTTCTTTTTTAGATTGTTTTCCATAGCGACTATACCATTTTGTGTTCCCATATACTGAGCAAAGTGTTCCAATGTCAGAGCTGACACCGCAGGGCCAGGTGGCATGGCTGGGCACGCAAAATGGGACAGGGACAACACCTGAACCTCTGACCTCACTGTCAGCTTCTCCTGAGGTCAGCGCTGTGAGTGCAGGTGAGATGCAGGATATACACTGCATATCCAAACTGAAGTGGTTCTTCTACTCAAAGCCAGCAGTGTTTCATATGGGACACTTGGCCCCTATAGACCAAGCCTGAGAGGAAAGATAGAAGGCAGCCTTGACATACCTGGTTGAAATCAACACTAAGTCACTTTCAGCCATTTTCTAGGTCCCCAGAAATATGATCATGACCAAGGATTTGCAAACTGCTTAACTATTTTCTCATTATAAAGAGAAAAACCCAAGTACAGAGATACTTTGAGTGTAAGATACTTTTAGTGTATCTCTCCCTTTTTAAATATTGGGACAGTTTAAACATGCAGACAAAATAGACAAAAGATAATAATGATCTGCATACACATTGTGTTGTTAGGAAATATTGAAATGTTGACTAGTTGCCACAATTATTTCCAATCTTTAAAAAAATACAATATACTTGATGCAAGCTTTTATTACTGCTTTCTGATTCCATTTGCAAAAGTTACTACTCTTCTAAAATTTATGTCTGCTATTTCTGACATTTAGATTTTTTATTTTATATGTTTGTGTACATAAATAATAGAATGGTCTTGTGTGACATTAAATTTACATAAATGGCAACTTATTCTGATATGTTCTTTTGCAATGTGTTTTTTTCCATTCTGATGGAACAGAAAAAGCAATGTTTTTCATTCTATTCTTTATATAAATCCACATTTACGTATGTGAATATAATTTATCTTAATTTTGCTGTAAAAATTCCATCACACATGTATCTCAGTTTCTCTAGTAGTTCTCTTACAGATAGAAATTTAAGTTGTTTTAAAGCAAGGAATTATTTATAATATCATAACACAATGTTCTAATATTTACCATATATCTTCTGGAGCACACTCTGTTGTCGATACATACTTATATACACTTATATACATATTTTAACCCATGAACATATATGTACATATGTATACATACATACCTATATTTTATAAATTTATTTTATCATTTTACATTTATCCATTACAGAATTTGGTTTATTAGTCCATTGTTTAAGATGTTTAAATCTGTGATCCTAGATGACACTGGCTTTAACTATTCCTTGCTACGTTTGCCTTATCCCATTAAGAAATGGGGTGTCACAGCCCTATGAAGGAGCTGAGATGGTTTCCTGATCCCTTATATCCTGGGGCAGCTTGTTAATGACAGGAGTTAGCTAACACATGCAGGAGATGAAATTGCCAGAATATGGCTGTCAGTTTGTGAGTAGTTTGTAATTAATTCAGGGTTTATATAGGTTTTTGTTTTCTTCTTGTGTCAATGTTGGTAACTTTTTTTTCAAAAATTACCATTTACATAAATGTTTCTCTTGACTTATAATTTGTTCTACCTTTAGCTTTGTTCCTATTTCTTATTCCTAATATTAACTAACTTCTGTCTTGTCTTTGATTAGTTTTGCCCAAGGTTAGTTGATTCTTTGCAAAGCAGCAGGCTTCTGTGGGGGTCAGCCTTCTCTATGAGTATTTATTGCATGTTAATTATCTTCTTGTTTTATTTATTTTCATTCATTTTGTGCCAGTAATTTTCTAACTTGAGTTTAATGCTCAATCATTCTTTTTTAATGATATATAGAATTAAGCCAATAAAGATCCCTGGAGGATTTCTTTTTTTTTTTTATAGAAGTAACTGCTTTTATTTTTTTTTAATTAAAATATTTAAAAATTTACATATACTTGCCATTAATTGTAATCCCCATGTATTCCCCATCACCATCTCACCAGTGCACCATCACCT